>JASCZW010002731.1:0-16379 GCA_034211315.2 Aedes japonicus | reverse complement strand
AAAAAATGTTGGATTCAAGAGTCAGTTTTAAAAAGGGCGTAAGCATTTTGAATAGAACTTTAATTAATAATTTGTAACTCGAAAACCCTTGGTTGTACAAAAAAACTGTCTAAGAACAAGTTCTGGCCCTATGTGTGAAGGTTGTGAAAAAAATACACACTCAAAGAAAAAATGGAAAAAACGAAAACTCACATTAAAATTTAGATATTTCAAAAAGAGATTTTTATTCTTTTTATTTTTTGACTGTACAAACTTGAAGTTATTACGCAAAATTTAGCGAACACTCCAGGATGGAGAAATGTCATGGAAAAAAGTTTCCAGAACAACTTTCGGTGCATTTCTCAATATATTAATATTTGCGAGAATAAACGTATTCTGATTAAATAATCTGATTCTTGAAATATTTGCGATTTAATTTTATCATACTCGAATAATTTTCGAAAATATGACCTTTTCATAAGTTATTCGCGTATCTCCAGAAACCACATACAGGCATGCCATATTTACAGACATGTCTGTAAATTTGCAGACTTTTCATTTTTGTTACAGATTTTTTTAACAATGCAGACATTTAGCAGACATCTTTTTATGTTGTAGACTTTTACAGACATTTGAAATATTTTTCAAATTTCAAATAAAGGTATTCTCTGAAATTAGGATTTAAAATGTACGAGGATCTGAACAATATACTAGCTACGGTAAGAAATTTTGTTCAAATATTTTAAAATAGTGTAGGTTTAATTTATTTTTAAAGTAGCAATCCTTGAGAAAACGAAAGCAGAAACCATGGGCCCAGAGGTAAACAGCGTAGAGGCCCTTTTGATAATTATTTTCCCGACAATACTCAGCAGCGCAAGACTCGGAGCTAGTCACAGGGTCAGCGCACTACTGGGCAACCGGAGGGGCTTGACGGAATAAAAGAGGTGCTCGAAGTTTCAAATTAATTAAAACTCAAGGGATTAACGTTGCTTCTGGTGTATTCGTGTGTAGTGTACACGAGATTACCGGTACGTACCTTGAAGATTATAATGGACTCCGACTAGCGATCGTGGCGTCAATGCGTATCCAGCGATGACTGATTTGTCGTGGTGGAAAGATGGCGATCTGGCGGTGATGACGGACAGTAGTCATTGACTGCAGACGCTTCCCTCAAACAAAGTATTCCTTCTTAACAATTAGGGCTCACTGCACGAGAGTGTTGTCTTCCAGAGGAATAAAAAAGGTCCTTAACTAGAAGAAATGGGGCCCTAACAGACGCGCAAATCGTAGCGTGCAATGGCTTACTTCGCCAATCAGAAGGCTCATTCTTATTCCGGCAAACTAACTTAGCCACTGGCAATGTTTTGTAGTACGTCAGATCCAGCCGCTCACCTAATTCAAACTCCTTGATGGCCGTTCACTGCGAGTTCTACGAGCTTTCATCCAATCACCCATGTTCCGTGATGTCAGCACGCTGTGACTTTCTTCACGCCATGTTTAGCTGTTGTTTGTTGCAGCCCAGTGGTCAAGAAGAAAGCAATGAATTCTAGGGTATGTGTCCCTTGACTCAGCCTATTATGCAACCATCGATCACATTTTTTTATTATAACTCATAAAGTTTTTAAGCTGTAAGCGAGATTCAACTAGTTATACACTTGCAAAGATAAGTTTGATAAGACATTTGGTAGTATGTATCACGAAAAGTTACACAACTCTTTTTTTCGTGATACATACTACCAAATGTCTTATCAAACTTATCTTAGCAAGTGTCTACTAGTTGAATCTCGCGTACAACTTAAAAATTTTATGAGTTATAATGAAAAATGTAATCGACACATACCCTATTTCCAATTTATTATGCGCTTACTGAAGTACATATATTGTTTCTACATTTAGATAAGTTTAGATAAGTTCCCTTTTCATTTTACATGTTTATATATACTATAAAGGCTGATGATCTGAACGCGGAACAAAAGAGATATTTTTGTGTACCAGTAATCAATTCAGTTTGCTGAAAGATATTGCTCCATTCTGTAACTCCCTGTTCATAGTCTTCATAAGATACATAACAAAATGACATTTTCTTTAAGCAATCATTATTTTTCTGATTGGCCCAATCGTATAATTCTTTTGCATTTGTTATTGCGTGTTCATGTCCTTTAGATATACTTGCGTTTCTTGCAACTCGTTTTAATGTGACCCCATTTGTATCACATGGCCCCTTGCCATGGGAACTAGCAAAAATGCATTTAGCATCTATGCTATATTTTGATTTGAATTTACAAAGGCTTGCAAAATTTTTCCTATTTTTTATGTTGGGATGCAGCTCCATCAGACATAAATATCGCTTTCTTCAACTACGTTAGTTTGTTTTAGAATAAGCTCATTATTTTTGTAAATACGAACTCATTGTGTCATGTTCAAGTACTTCCGATATAACGATAAAGCTAAGATTCTTAAGCGCTCCTGATTCGACATAGTAAATAATAAAGGGATGAATTGTGGCTTGGTTGTTATTTCAATAACTACTTTGAACGGCATCTTGAAGAACAAATGTATAATTTTCGGGAAAAAATCACACACCATGACAACTTCGCCATTGCTTCAACTATTTTTCGTGTGTCGCAAAAATAGGATTAATTGGTTAAGATATAATCATGGGTGATCAATTTTTTTAACCTTTCGCTAAAATGTGATACAAATTCATCAACTGGTTGTAAGAGGGTCTCTAGATTACACCGGTCTGTTGAAATCCACTGTTCGAAAGATATTTCAAATGCATTACATTCCTCCAGTTCCTTGAAAAAGTTATTTTCAAAAGCTAACCGGCTTGGACAATTTTCACATTCACGAAGATAATCTTGATCTTGATGGTATATTGCATAATAATTGTTCGATGTAAAATTTCGTATCAGTTTTGGAAAGCATTTTTTTGACTATGTAGCATCAATTCAATATTCTAGTGAATACTGACAGACACAATATTTTGAGAACCTGAGCTGCCAAGTAATTAACATTGCTTTGGCTTTAAAACTGCAAACTAACTGAAGTACATGTTGGTCGCACTAATCTCTTTGAAGCCATTATAAACCTCACGAAGTGAACACATCAAATGTCTTTTTTGCACATGCTGACGTTTGCCATCCCTTAGTCCTGGCATGGCTCTGCTTATCTGGTCACTGTCGTAAAACTCCAATATCGCATTTTTTACTTCCGGCGTCAAATTGCTTCCTATCCTTTCGTAGGGGGTAGAAAATACTCATTTGACTTCCGCTATGCGTCGATCCTGATTCACAATGTATTCGTGTGTGTTAAACTGTTCCATTACCGTCTGATTGTTCCAAGATTTTGGTAAAACTGATAGTATCCTGATTTGGTCTTCTCTTGAAAATTATGGCGCAGCAAATTTTTCTTTAACCCATTTTCGCCGGTTTCCACAAAACATTTTTTTTGACGATATCGTATCAAAATATAAGTCTTGTGGATGCATTAATGAAATTTAGCATTTTTAGAGGTTTTTTTTACGCTTAGGAGCACTGTGACAGCATGTTGCGTATACGAAACACTGGCGCATTGCTCGACAAATAGAATGCAACATACATTTTAAGCTCAAATGGTCCACACTCAGCCACACCTTAATGGATGGTTAACTAGCTACAAATAATATTTGGCCTTTTGTGAACATATTCCCATTGTGAAACGACAAAAAATATAACCAGTAACTTCTAGTTTATGATTGAAATTGTTTCCATAAGACATGTACCAACTCATACAATGCAATTTGTGAGTTTTTTTTCTATTGGTGTGTGAACACAGTCAGTAAGATAGCCAAAGGATATACCTTTCAAACAAACTAATTTGTTTTGATCGTATTCAACGTACATGGATACACGACTTTTTTCAAAACCACTGTTGCGTATACGCAACAGCGGACGGAAATGGGTTAAACAGAAAAAATTATCTCGTCATAGTTAGCCGCCTTTCGTTTCAACAAATCCAGGTAAAACAAATCCTAAAATATTTTTTTTAAAGCGTCAGTAATATTCAAATATTTTCTCTGAGGATAGTGAACCTGCTTCAGTTTTGATGATGATACCGGTGACACGTTGATTTCAGCTATATATTTGTGGAAACAACTCGATATAGTGCGCTCTGGAAAATTCCTGTTGCCTTCTTTATTGAGGATATGATGTGATGGATGTTGCTCATCGATATCATACTCAGCTTCTGCGTGTTTCACTTTGTTTAAATCTAATCGACACGAATCAAAGATTGATAAAGACGTATCCAACGGAATTCGGCAGTTCATTGATATTAGCCCATGAATAATGTTTTCGTTTAAATTACGAAGCTTTACCGGGCATCGTGTTATGGAAAGGGTTTGCAACACTTCACTTTATTGAATTCCGTTTTGAAATTTTTATTAAACACTCAAAACAAATTTATTACTGATGCTTTCCGAGAAGTGGAACGAATTTATATACCAATTACCGATAGTTTTGAATTTCTAGGTATACTATCGGCAATACTCAGCAGCGGGCGGAGTTTTACCCAACGGACGAGTTTTTCTAGCTACTGAGAGCCTTTGATGCTACCTAAAATTCGGGCAGCGTTTCAAATTTTATTCGGTTTGTGCGTCGTTTTAATCGGTTCATGCTTCCCCAATGCTTCTCAGTGTGTTTCTTACAACCAACAGCGGTACATCATCCTCATACCCGATTTCACGGGCATTATAAAGCATGTTTCAATATTTGCGATTCGAGTCAGCTGGAACTACCTCCCACGCTTGAGCAACCCAAAAGATGACATCCTTTATGTTGATTTTCCCCACGCACTCGTCAAACTCCCTTCACGAATTTCAATTTCCTGCATCATCTGAATGATATTCTGATCCATCGGTTGAAGAACGGGGGTGCTTTTTTAAGGGAGAGAGATGGTTAAAATTGATCCATCGGTAGTTTTTAGTTTAGCTGCATTGCAATGAGCTGTACAATTATCCAAAACAAGGGCGGTTCTTAGGGGAAGTCCTTTTGACTTGAGGAAGGCGGTCATTTTCGAATTCTCATAAAAAAGCAGTCTTTAAAGAGCTCCTTTTCCATCCAAGCGCTCATGGATGCCCTGTAGTATACAGGCAATTCCATGAGATTTTGAAGAGTTGTGCGACTTTTCAATCAATATTAACGGTAATTTGAACGACCCATTTATGATGCTGTAAAGCATGAACGTGATCCAATCTTTGTTGATTTGACGCCTCTTAACATATGTTCATATTGGGGATCTCTTGAAAAATAGCCCATTTTCGTCAGCATAGAAGTTCTGACAAGGAGACAAATCTTCCTCCCGAATCTGTGCAGCATAGCCTTTATGTATTGTTCGACAACAGAGATATTGCTGGACAATTTTTCGCCACCGATTTCCAGTAAAAGAATGCCTTTGCGTTTTTTTGATTGTTTCCACATAACCACGGCTTAAGAATTCCCGTGTTCCAATCCTTTGGTTGAAGATTGTTTTGCTTGAGCTTGTAGCATTTTTGGTTGGTGCTGTCATTTTTGTTAAAAAAACAGATGTAGAAAGCTTCACCAACCTGTAGGTATCAAGGAATCTCAAAAAGCTTTCGTTTTGCTATAAATTAAAAACAAAACATGTTAAATTGATTTCACGAAATATCATTTTTGTTTTTTACACAATCCTCTTTCTTTGCCAATTTTTTTTTGAGAATATTGTCCTTTGCATATTTCATGGCATGGATGGTAGATGCAGGCCGAACTTTGTATTTCTTCATAATTTCACTAATAGAAACACCATGGTCAAGATTTTTGAATAATTTTCATTTTATGCGCCAGCAGTAAACCAACACGGTTATGTTTTTTTATCTTGTTTACGCGAGAAACGATCAAAAAAATCTCCGACTTAATTCACCTTCTCGAATTATAAGTAGTGCATTTATATAGAAGTTTTAACAACTAGCATCCTACTACATACACAAAAACCAACAATTCATAGAAAACAGATATTTGCCGGCATAAACAGACCATGTCTCAGCATTGCACGTAACATCACAAGCAACTTTTCACCAATTCTTCCCAGATACCGGAGCCTAGTACAATTGAAGTACGATTGAAGTAGTCAAGTCCCTTTTTCTCTTCAATCGTACACAGATAAAAAAACATTGAATTTTCTGCGTTATGTAATGCACATAATGGGAATGCTAGATTTGCCAGAAAATAATGGGATATTTCATGTAAAGCCAGATAACGCCTGAATCCAGCCTGTTGTATGAAAGATTGCCAATCTTGTTGTATGGCACATGAGAAGTTGTATACAATATCGTTGTTTACGCCTCCTTTAGCTTGGATTTAAACGAGGGGATATTTTACACGCTTGTTAAAATTAATTATTTTTTTCTGTGTACTTCCCATCCTAGTACAATCTTATTTCATTTACACTTCAGATGTTGCAACCGATGGACTTGAAATGTCAGAATAGCTAGCGGTTTATTTTAAATTTTGGTAATAAGTTGAAAGACACTTGAAGTCCTTCTTTGAACTAGGTTTGCATTAGGTGCGCAACTAAGTTCTCGCTGTTTTTTTGGTGAAAAAGGAACTTTATTTTGAAAACAAAGGTTACAAACGAATTATTCAAAGTATTGCCCATCACTAGCTACGACTTTTTCCCATCTTTCTGGTAGAACGTGAATACCATTTCGATAGAACTGTTCGTCTTTTGATGCTATCCAAGAATCAAGCCATTTTGAGATGTCATCATATGAGTGGAATTGCTGACCAGTGAGACCATGTGCCATCGAACGGAACAAGTAATAATCGGACGGTGCAATATCAGGAGAATATGGCGGGTGGGGTAGGACTTCCCATTTGAGCGTTTCCAAGTAGGTTTTCACGGGTTTCGCAACGTGAGGTCGAGCGTTGTCATGCTGAAGAATCACTTTTTCGTGTCTGTGCTCGTATTGTGGCCGTTTTTCGTGCAGTGCTCGGCTCAATCGCATCAATTGAGTTCGATACCGTTCCCCGGTAATGGTTTCGTTTGGTTTCAACAGCTCATAATAAATAACACCAACTTGGTCCCATCAAATACACAGCATAACCTTCGCAGCGTGAATATTCGGCCTAGGCGACGATGTTGAAGCATGCCCGGGCAGTCCCCATGAATGTTTCCGTTTTGGGTTACTGTAATGAATCCACTTTTCGTCACCCGTCACAATGCGATGTAGAAAACTCTTCCTTTTTTGCCGCTGGAGCAGTTGTTCACAGACGAAAAAACGACGCTCAACATCTCTTGGCTTCAAATCGTAAGGAACCCAAGTTCCTTGCTTTTGAATCATTCCCAACGCATGCAATCGCTTATAAACGGCTTGGCGGGAAACTCCTAATCCTGAACCAAGCTCTTCTTGCGTTTGACACGGATCCTCATCGAGCAATGCCTCCAATTCAGAGTCTTCGAAGTTTTTTGGCCTTCCTTCACGCGGACGATCATCAACACTGAAATCACCGTTTTTGAAGCGACGAAACCAATCACGACACGTTGTTTCACTCAGAGCAGCATCACCGTAAAATTTTTGGATCTCTCGATGAGCTTCAGCCGCCGTTTTCTTCGAATGAAAGGAGAAAATCAACACTTCCCGCAAATGACGATTATTTGGCACGAAATCAGACATCTTCAAACAAGCCAAAATATATAACACTAAACCAAAATCACTGATTTGGCAAAAGCGGTTTGTTTACCATATGTCTGAGCTTGGTTTATGACGCTTGAGATGTACAACATTCGACCAGCACTTACTACTGGCGCCATCTATTGCTAAACAGCGGGAACTTAGTTGCGCACCTAATATTAGGACTGTTTACTTCAAATGGACCGGATCAAATGGATAAAACATCAAAAGAATGGACATCTTTAGTTCTGAGAATGGACACCTTTAGTTCTAAAATACTTGATTTATATAAATATGAAAACTTGGCTCTGTGAAGTTGATTCGAGTGAGCCTGAACAGATAAATGAATAATATACAAACAAAAACATACAGATAGATAAATCACGCTCATAATTTAAACTGCAAAAAATAGGGACAAAAAAAGATACATTATATCGAAGGTAAAAGTTACGTTATATCGAGGTTTGACTGTACTTCAAAAATCAGATTATATCATCAAAATACGTTTATTCTTGTAAATATTCAAATTTTGAGAAATACACCAAAAGTAAGTGTTCTAGAAACTTTTTTCCTTGAAATTTCTCCATCCTGGAGTCTTCGCAAAATTTTGCGTAATAACTTCAAGTTTTCACAGTCAAAAAATACAAACAATTTTTTTGAGGTATATAAATTATCATGTTGATTGTCGGTTTTTTTCCGATTTTTTTTCTCAGAGTATATATTTTTCACAACCTTCACACATAGGGTCACAACTTGTTCTTGAGACTGGTTTACAGTTCGGGAAAGGCATCACGAGATTTGATACAAAGAGCAAGTTTGGTGTCAATCCGTGTTCCATTTTGTCGTTTTGCTACGCGTTTCTTTTTTTTTTCTTAAACGAATCATTTATTTTTTTTCGACAAATATTTCATCCTAGGTTAGCTGTTAATCAATTTCACCCTGACTGAAATACCCATCAAAGTCTTCGAGCAAATCAAAATCAAAAAAAAAAAACTTCAAAAACTCGACTCTCTTTCTGACATTTTAATTTTTTTCCCCTGTTCGAGTTCAAACTTGTAAAATCTGCCCGGAAACAAATCAGATTGATTTGTTCCCTACCAAAGAAGTAGTGTTGAAATTAATTTTATTTCCCGGAGTAAACTCTCGGAAATAAAATTAATTTCTACACACTACTCAACTCATGTGACGCTTTTCTCGAACTGTAAACCAGCTTATAGACAGCTTTTTTTTGTACAGCCAAAGGTTTACGATCTACAAATTATTAATTGAAGTGCTATTCAAAATGTTTACGCCCTTTTTAAAACTGACTCTTGAGTCACAAAAATCTATGTTTAAGCCAAGCGCGTATCGATAAAAAATATATCGAAAATAATTTTCCGTATTTCTAGGTCATTTCGCCTGGCAACGCTCGCGAGTGGTTTTTCCGTGAGAGAGAGAGAGAGAGAGTCGAAATGCTCCGGTTTCTCTCCCCGTTTTCGTCTCCGTGAGCAGCGAGAAATCAGCAAAGTGAGATACTTTGCGTGCTAGTATACATTTAGGCGTTTCACTAGTTCGCTCGGTCACATGAAAGAGCATGCAAATCAACCGAAATTGGCGGGTGCGGGTGGTGGCTAGGCCAGCTGGCCGGAGTGTTGATCATTATCAATCACCGCGCCGAGAGTTCGTTTCTCAGTTCAAAAAGCGACTGTCAGTGCCGGAGCGCAGCACACTTATGATTTATTAGCAATAATTGAATGATCTATCCCTATGGGAATGGTTGAACCAATTACAAGTGCTGATGATTGACTGCGTACATGGGGCCAATTGCCAGGGTGCCTGGTGCCAATGCCGCCCCCGGGGGACACTTAAAACAAGGCAACGATTGGTCGAGACGATGACGGACGAGGGCACACCGTCGTCGATTATGGAAACGAGGTGAGAAGTGTTTTGCTGGAATCGGTGGTTCGAGGGATTGTGGGACGAGATAGTTTTCAGGACGATTATGAACATTAACGGCAAAGCATTTGTGTCTGGAGACAGTCCCTTCCAAGGTCGGTAGTGGGAACTAGAAGAGCGAGAATGCGATGAACTTGACGGATAATAGCTTTTTGTTATGGAAGGTAAATTGGTTCTTGAAATTATCGACACTCGTATATCAGGAGATACTTATTTTCCTTCCAACAAACAGCTTTTCTTCTGAAACAATGTTGTCTCCGATAATTAGCATTCACAAACGGTCCAACGCCGGGAACCTTCAGCAAAAACACAACAAGCAAAAGGCTGCCCTCAAACCACAGGCCATTTATCAGCTTTAATTACCAATTGACAAATGTTCTCATTTGTTCGACACACAGAACGGCTAAGATTTCCTTTTTTTCGTCCACGCTCCAACCTAGAATGGCTCGCCCGCAGTTAGAGTTACAAATAAGGCAATGATCACGACTCCACTCCACGCTCAGCAGCACTCAAATGGCACCCCCAATCAATGCTCTTCAAGAACGCCGTTGACCTGAAAATTTCAACCAGCCAGCCAGCCGCAGTGGAGCAAATTTATTAGAATCAAATTAACGACCCATAGTCCTCGCGGTGCGAGAAATTGACACTAATTGATCCCTTCGCGAAATAGTTTGAGGTCCCCCGAGGCCCCCTCCCTCAAGCCCAACCCGCCGACTCGCTGATCTGATTAATTGTAGGCAACTAACGGAGCGCAAAGCTTTATAATTAGATTGGACATAAAAGAACTAACGCGCGCGACCCCTTCCGAGAGCGAAAGAAAACAAAGATCAAGAAGAGGTCGACGGAACAAACAAAAAACTTACTTTGCATAAAACGGGTATTGATTGAATAAATCACCGCCAGATTTTATCGCTCACCTTTTGCGGGTTCGCCGTCTGTTTTTCCTTCGGCGTCGTCGTCGTCGTCGGTCGAGTGGGTGGTTCAATTAAAGACCCCTCGACGATCAGATTGCCCAGTTTAGCAGGGCGTAATAAATTTCATTGATTGAACTTTTCAAGAAGGCAAAATTCCGATCTAGATCGGAACTCCTTTCCTCTCTCTCTCTCTCTCTCGCCAAGACCCCAACCGACATGGAAAAGGGCTTTCCAGAGGTCGTCCCGAATGTGCCTTGTCTTGCAGAAAAAAGAAAAAAAAACGTGACTCCTTTCGTGTAGTCGTCCAACACGTCGTTGTCTGTTGGGCCACAAAAATCACACATTCAAATGGTCCTATTAACATTTAGCGAAGCAGGCTGTGACATACCAGTGAGTGGCCCTGTCAAACGTCGATATAATAAACATTTCACGCGCCAATGGCAGCAGGCGAACGAAACACTCTCGCTTTTCTTCCTGGGCCCGGTTGGACTGGGATTGAAATTTCAACCGAAAAGTTATTGCCATTTGGTGGTTGAATGGGGCACGCTTTTCACGTCGTCGAATCGCGGTTCATTTTCCGGACTCTGAACGGCCTGACAGCTTGTAATGTTAAGTGGCGCAAAACAAGCCACACGTGCCCCGTCCAGTCCGGTCCAGTGGATCGATCGATGGATCGATCGGTTGAAGGTGGACGGTTCCTGAGAGTGTCGTTAGTTCTATGCTGCTTGTTAGCCGACCGACACACGGGTGGATTTAATGGGCAGTGACGATTTATGACCGGTCGTGGTCAAATCGGATCATGTGTTGGGTGAGTACAAGGAATTGAATGAATTGGATGACTGAAAAATGGGCCCCCGGATGATCGTAGGAGAAAAAGGTCAGTTTGGCGAATTCAATTGGAAAACGGCGAGAGCCAATCAAATTAAAGAACGATCTGGATAACACAGTTTAAAGTTGAGACATCACATAAGTATCTTCTTAGAAATGCTCTCGCCCGACATAAATTGAAGCATTGTTCAGGATAAGGAATTAAAACTGTGTCATGATTCGTTTTTAATTGAAACTGGCTCAGACTAGTTATTTTCGGGCTTCTGTTTTTAGATTTTTAACTAGCATGATGTCAAACTATTTTTGTCGGCTATTTTTGTACTTAAATTGGAGGATTTACCTAACCAGAGTCCTTCCTTTTATGAGTCTTTTCGTAGTGTCGTGCTCATATCAGCCTTTTTTTGTTGACAATTAGGGTTTAAATATAAGGCACCAAACTTCTCAAATCAGCGTATCAATTATATGTCGGCAGTCCCTGTTTTATTCGACTATCATTCTATGTAAACTGCGTGTGGAAACACGAAATAAGCAGCATTTTCGAGCATTTGGACATCAGTTTGGCCGTAATGTTCTCTTGCATAACCTGAGATTAACTTCTTGTGCATAATGTACACAGAAAAATAATTAATTTTAACAAGCGCGCATGACATCCCGTTGTTTAATACTGAACCAAAATGCGTAAACAACGAAATTGTCCTCAATCTTTCATGTGCCATACAAAATTGTGTGCAATCTTTCATGCAATCTTTCAAAAGGCTAGATTCAGGCGTTATCGACTTAAATTTAAATGAAATATCCCATTATTTTCTGCCAAATCTAGCATTCCCTTTATGTGTATTAGATAACGCAGATAATTCAATATTTCTTTTTATCTGTGTAGTACTGAAAGCATCCCTCATTCGTGACTAAGAAGGGTTTAAACTCCCACACTTCAAGTTCAGAAGTACACATTCTGTTGCCTGGATAATTCTCATATTTGGTTGAAATTTCAGTTTCATTTGTATGTAAAATCTACCTTCAGAAAGGGTCTAGAATCGCAATAAGAAAAATGCTGCCTCCAAAAATTCCCACATGCCAAATTTGGTTCCATTTGCTTGATTAGTTCTTGAGTTATACAGCAAATTGTGTCTCATTTGTAGGGAAAGGGGAGGGGTCTCCCTTTGCCGGCCCCAAAAACTCCTTCATGCTAAATTTCACGCCGATCGGTTCAGTAGTTTTCGAGTCTCTAAGGTTCAGACAGACAGACAGACAGGCAGAAATCCATTTTTATATAAGGTAAGGGGAACGGTTTAAGCATCCCAAGACCCTATTCCAAGCACGGGGTAAATGTTACCCTACAACGCTCATTTTTTGCAGTATCGTGCTTCACTACATGGAGCACCATACTGCAAAAAATGAGCGTTGTAGGTTAACGTTTACCCCGTGCTTGGAATAGGGTCTTGGGGTGCTTGAACCGTTCCCTACCCTGTATTGATTTCAAATTTTATTATTTCCCTGTCATTCAGTTCTGCAATGTTCATTCGTATTGTTATTTTTTTGGGATTTTCGATATTCTGACTTTTGTTTCGATATACTGCTTTAAATTTTTGAAAGATGATTCATGGAGTTTATTTAATGTAATATTTTGAATTGTCAGATTTTCAATTCCTTGTTTTTTACTGTTATTTTCATTCTTTTGGCATCTTTTTATTATTGGATTATATATTGTTTTTAATAGTTCGATTTAAGTTTGTTGTTGTGTTTGGATTACATAATCTCAGATTTTGCCCTACTTATGTACTTCAATGCTTATTTTTATATTTTCCTTTTTACATAATTTGCTTAATCCAACTTTGCCAGAGTCAAAACTTCCTCTAATTTAATTTATTTTCATTTTTATTTATTTGTTATTCAATAGGTTATTATAAATCCTAGAAAGTGTGAGCTGTTAATTAGAATTTTGGTTCAATTTTTCTATTATTTGATTAAATTTTTTTTTTGTATTTCTTATGACGATTCAGATTCTTTCTTGAGCCTTGATGCAACAGTTTTTCCTATTTTATGTTATATTATTTCCCTATCATTGAGTTCTTCTGTTTATCCGTTGTTTGAATTTTCAGAGTTCTCGATTTTGTTTTTCAATAAGTTATTTTAAATTTTTGATAATCAAGTCTTGTAAGGAAAATTTAGATTTTCAAACACCATCGCTTTTTTAATTCTTTGAACTATAGATTTTTTCCCTGCTCTCTCAACGTTAAATTGTTTTAGTTTTTTAGATGTGATTGGATTTCAAACTTATTCACTTATTTATTTTGATTTTCACATAATAATTTTCTTTTTTTTAGCATTTCAATCTTATTGCTTTCGCAATTTGCTTATTGCTTGCTCTCAACTTAGTGTTCTAAATGCACTTCCACTATTATGATTTAAGAGCTTTCGATGCGATGCCAGGTACAATTTCTGCATTAGTATGATTGTGTGGCAAGAACAAACAAACCATATGCCCAGGGAGTCGAGACAATTTCCTTAACGAAAAATTCCTAGACCAGATCGGGAATCGAACCCAGTCACCTCCAGCATGGTGTTGCTTTGTAGCTGCGCCTGTACTGACTGAGCTACGGAGGACCCACCTAATGCCGTTCGATTTTGAATTCGTTTAAATTATTCAACCATTCAGTTTCAAAGTTTTGCGGTTGGGAATCTGTTTTGTGTTTTTCTCCTTCATTTTTTAAATTTGAATGATTTATTACAAGTTTTGTATTTTTATTAGGGACTTATTCCTTTCTCTTTCCTCTATGGTTTTTTAGGGTTTCGTTTGTTTTACTGCGTCAATTTATTCTTCCTTCTATATTTATCGAATTAACCTTATAAAACCTTTTTTACTGACCAAAATCTACGTTCCATAAAATTTAAAAAAAAGTATGGATAAAAGTCTACGAGAGGGGTGTTGGGGACTGAGTTTTTCAAAAAAGAGTTTACGTGGTTTATGAAAAGGCCCTAACGGGGTTTTAAGTAATCTTTTATGTGCCGATACATCCTTATAGTAATTTAAAGCAAAGTCTTAAATTAAAAGATTTGTATTATAAATTGAGATTGAAATTAAGAAATTAAGAGTGTTCAATAATGTTAATTCAAAATCAAAAATTCAAATTCAATTCTTTTTTATATTTGAGTTTCTCTTTATATTGAATCTGTTATCTTCATATTTTATTTCAATAATTGTTCCTTTTTTTTTTGTTTCCTACATTTTACAATTTAAGTTTCTCGATTATCTTCTTCCAAATTTTTCTGTTCATCACAAATATTCTTATAATAAATCTTCTACATCCCATGATTATTCGAATTCTAAATAATTCCTTGATTCCTCGATAGATCCGGTTTCAATTTTCTTTCTTCCATTTATTGAATTGTTTGGATCCACATTTTTCATGTAGTTGTTTTTTTAACTGTCCTATATTTTTTTTTTTTTATTTTTTAAATTTTACAGTTTGGATTTTTGTATCTAATAGTTGCCAACTTTGATGACATTTTTTCTTTCGATTTTTTGCTATGAGCAAATTTTTTGGTTTGTTTCGGTTTGTTGATATTTTAATTTTTTAAACATCGATTTTTCTACATATCTCTAATACTATAGATGGATAATCGGTTCTTCAATTGATTTTGTTCAATCAATTTGTCAATTTTTTAATTTTTAGGTGCCATATTAAGGTCATAGTTTTCATTTATTTTCTCAATTTTATAGTTAGGATTTAAAAAATTTAAATTTATAAAATAATTGATTTATGTCCTTCCTTTTCAATTTTTTTTGTCATGAACGGTTTTGCATTACTTATTAGATATTTGAATTTTGATGATTATCAACGTATCTTCCTTATCTTTTCATTACAATATAATTCTTTTTTTAATTCCAACTAAAAAAGGATCAATTTTTCAATTCTATGGTTGATCGGAAAATGATTCTTTGATTCTTTTCTTATTCTTAAGTATTTTTAAAAATTTTAGAATGTATTTGGGTTTACGTTTTTATTTACTTTTAAATGTTTGCAGTTGAGAGCTCAAACTTTTTGATACCTAAAATATTTAAATCCTTGAGGGTTTGAGCTGTTTAGTGAATACTTGTAACTATAATTTAGAAGAAAAATTAGTAATCTCCATTTAATCCAACCTGCTTATCTTCGACAGATACGCGTATTTCGTCTAATATGCAGACTTCTTCAGTGTCTCCTACCAATAACTCGACTGTCGAGTTATTAGTACGAGACACTGAAGAAGTCTGCACATTGTAGACGAAATACGCGTATCTGTCGAAGATAAGCAAAGGTAGTTGGAATTAAATGGAGATTACTAATTTTTCTTCTAAATTATAGTAAAATATTTAATTTTTCTAGATTGTATCATTGTATCTGTGACCGTTTTATCACATTTGGTTTTTAATTATTTGCTCTCCAAATTTTGGAGGCATTGGCTTTCCTATTCCCACTTATAGATTTTTTTAAAAATTGTTTATGCTTTTTTTTAAAGTATTTTTTAATTAAATTTGTTTTTCGTTGTTTGCATGTCTTCATGCATCTTAATTTTTTTGGCAATTTTTATTTGCCATTTTTTTATCAAGAGACTAACCTCTTTAGCCCCCGGCTGAAAGTCTCTTTAATAAAGCTTTATAATCTTATCTAATTTTTTGATCTCACAAAGTTATATTCTTTAATTTCATTTTTGTTTATTCGAGCGAATTTTCTGACTATTTATTTATTATTTTCATTTGAGTTATTTTTAGCTCCTAATTTTCAAACGCTGGGAAAAAGTTTAAATTCAAATAACGTTTTATTTGTTTGAATATTAAATTTTTCCAATTTGTAAAAACTAAATTGTTTTAAAATTAGAATGAGAAGAAAGATCGAAATTACTAATCTAATTTAATCTCAGTCGAGTATTAGTAAACGAAACTGAACAAGTCTGCACATTGTAGACGAAGTACGCGTATCTGTCAAAATAAGTAATATAGGTAGTTGGTTTTTTTTACATTTAAATTGTTTTTTCTCTACTGTTTTTCTAATTGTTTGATTTTGCAATGTGAT
>JASCZW010002730.1:0-59450 GCA_034211315.2 Aedes japonicus | reverse complement strand
GGCGATAGTTATGACCGACAAATGCCTTCAACGAACCACTGCAATAATTTTTCGTCAAGATATCACTCTGATGTGGCAGTATAAATGGAGTGAGGAACCTGGGGCAGTGGCTACATAGGCGTAGCCAAGGGGGGGCAGGGAGGGCCGTTGCACTGCCCTAAGTTTGATTAATATTTTAAATTTTTTTTTATTTTTGTCAATTGCTTATGGCCTCGATGAAAAAAGCCGGTTTCCTCGTTTCCTTAACAAGTTGTGGCAAAAACCCTTAAAATGGACAGGCATGAGATTTTGAAGGGTGTTGATGAAAGCTCTTTAACCATCAACCAACTTCATATCTACCTGCTTATATCTGAATCTTAGAGGGTTTGAGCTGTTTGGTGAATACTTGTAACTATAAATTGAAGAAAAACTAGTTATCTCCATTTAATTCCAACTACCTCTGCTTATCTTCGACGATACGCGTATTTCATCTTCAATGTGCAGACTTCTTCAGAGTCTCGTACTAATGTAACTCGACTATCTAAATAACTAACATATCACAGAAAACTATCTCTCATTCTGTAACGTGAACTATTAGACAAGCATTGATTGCTTTTTCCTGATGTGAAAGATGGAAAGCTATGCTCAATTAAATATTCGAGTTCTTGGTATTGAAAAAACTGAATATGTAAACCAATGCTACTGTTTTGAAGGCAAATAATACTGAATTGAAACATAGTTGATAGTATGAAAGTGTATCTAAACGAAAAATGTTATTTGAACTATTCATGATATGTTACTATGATCAGTGTTACCTCGTTTTTCAGTATAGTTTCGTATTATTGGATATATATATAGTCTCCATCTTACAGTTTGATTTAAAGTGTATTGATATATTGTTTCCACACCTAAGAGCGTAATTAAGTACATGCTATGATATTATCCGGCGAGACGAGGAACGACTCGTTAGCCAATTTCCAGACCAGCCAATTGATAAGCGTGAGAGAAAGTCAAGAGAGACGGGCTAATCAGGAAAGCGAGAAGTTACAGTTATCTTACCATGACCCAAGAATTTATCCGTGATTTCTTGAGCATGGGCAGGGATAATGAGCATGGTCAGTACCGCCCGAGGATTGTTACTCCATATACTGTCAGATCAGGTGTTTATTACACAGAGGATCAAAAAAATGAGTTACATACATACTCAATGTGTAAAACTGGTGATCCCAAAATACGGCAAAACCGGCTTTTCTGTCAGCTTGAATACCAGTCCAAATAAGGAAAGGAGTAGGAATGTGTTGACGTGATACATAGCTTTATTGGAAGAACACCTCTGCACTTCCACGATAATTCACCTAAGATGTTGTGTAACAAGTTTGAACTGCAGTATGGTTCTTGTTTTGGTAAACGATAAGCTGAATTCACGCTCCATTTAGTTAATTTTTTTAAATGCTGAAAGTACTCATTATTATACCAAAAGTGAGTGCTATTGGAGCCAATCACAAAGTGCAACAACTTAAAACTGTTTTTATTCGCGCTTTGGGGACGCATTGTTTGTTTTTTATCTTGTGCTCACTCGATCAGTCGTATTGCCTTATTATAGATCATATGGAGCCGATCTGTCTTCAACTATAATCTGTCCAAGGGATAGACATTGAACAGGTGAGCCACGTGAAGGATTTAGGCGTAATTTTGGACTCGCGACTCACTTACAAGCAGCATATTTCATATGTGGTCGATTGACATCTAGAACGTTGGGTTTATCTTAGAATCACCAAAAAATTTTACCGATGTTTGTTGCCTGAAGTCAGTTGCCACTCCACTCCGTTGGTCCGATGACCAGTTGCTTGAATATTGCTCTGCAGTTTGGAATCAAGCTACAACAATGGGGCTGAAAGGAGGTCCAAATCTGTCCAACGCCGATTCCTGCGTTTTGCGCTTCGGTTATTGCAACCTTGGAGGGATCCTTTCCGTTTGCTACGCTACGAGGATCGATGCCAACTGATTCATCCGGAGCCACTTTCGACGCGAAGAGACACTGCCAGAGCTTTGTTTATTACCGATACCTTGCAAGGAAAGGAAAGTGGATTGCCCAACCATGCTCGAGCAAATCAACCTAAATGTACGACTCGCGTGCATTTAAGGAATAATTCGCTGCTGAGTTTTACCGCTTTTCGTCGTACAAATCACGGAATGAATGGAGCAATCATTAGTATAACACCATTGCGAGGATGAGTTGAAGCCTGTTGGTTGATTCAATAAAATAGATAACCGAAAAAAATAAAAGCATCGACATCAACCTTTCACAACCGATGCTTGACCCAAACTCGTTTTATGTAAATTTTCATTTCTACTACTATTTCACTTCTGTAACTAATATCTGTTTCAATCAAGTTGAAGCTTCTTAAGAACAATCTATGCTAATCTATTTTAAATTGCGATTGAGGTATTTGTAAAAGTAAAGAGTCCGTCGTAGATGCATTTCGTACCTTCTGAAACTTTATGCCCATGCTCATCAGATTAATACCAACCAGTCTCCCGGGATCCTATACCCAATGATTTAATTATCTTCCAACTGCTCTACCAATCACAATGTGTTGTGGAATAGTGTGGCGGAATATTACAATTTGAGATATCATTGCAGACGTGTTCCAAATTTGGCAGATCGACAAGCTATCGGTGGAGACCCAACTGGCCTCATAGCAAGATGCTCGAGGCAGACCGGAAGATTCGATGAGCTATCTCTCCTCAAAGAGTTTATCCTTTTCTATTAGGAGAATAATGCTTCAAAAACCGTCGCTGAATTTATGTGCAATGCGTCGGCGCGTGTTGAGAAACAAGAAGAATCTTCGTAACAAAACAGATTTACCGGATAGACTATAGTACAAACATAAGCACTCGGTTACTGTTTTTGCATGACAATGGAATAAAGCGAAATTAGTTAAATAAATTCATTGGCAGGAAATTCATCCAAGAAGAAAGTTTCTATCAATGTCAATGTTCATTACTCTCATTTTAAATTTGATTTCGAAAAGTTTCTCTTCTGGTAAATTTAGTGCACCTTGTGTGAATTGCGCAAGCATTTTGTAAATTATTAGCAGTTTAACGCAGTCTTTTGATTCTTTGTTATTTAGTAGTACCATAAATGGTATTCGAAAGTTTTTCAAAAAGTAAGTATAATAATTTCCAGCATTTAATTACATGCGAACAAAACTAAATGGATATTTTTTAATGCAGCTGCAAAAATACGAATAGAAAATTATACAATATGGTGATTTTATAGAATTTAAACTACAGTTTTGACATAATTCGATGAAACACCTTGTGGTTAAAAATTACTCAGATACACATCGATTGCTACATACAGCGTGTTTTGATAGATCGCGTTTCACTTCGATCATATCAGATAAACCGGTTCAAATTTCAAAACGAAGATGCACCAGTGTAGCTGAACTATTTTCAAAATGTTGAGGAATAGCAGCAGATTGAACGTCATATGAACTTATTTTCTTTGAATAAAATAAAAATAAAACAAAATTTTGAAGGTGTAATAAGAATGCAAGTAGTATCAATTTAGCACAAAAATCCTCGCGAAAATCACAGCTTGTTTACATTTGCAACTTACGCCTTGATCAGACTACAGAGTTATGAAATGTTATAACGGTTGTCAAATAATTTCAACACGAGATTCGTCATCAAGATAGACTTATACCATGATTAGTACTGCTCAGTCTGGCCAGTGTTTTACTTTGGTTTGAAAAAGTTATGCACTTGATTTGCCTGTTTAAACAGGGGTGAGTCACTCTGCCAAGATTGTGTTTGTATTTCAGTGTATTGGAAAGTGTTTCTGTGTTTCAAGTTATCTGTGAATAATATAATCGTAAATTTATGCTTGTTGGCAACCAGGGACCTTTTTAACCGTCACTTCACCCACACTAATGCATCATCTAAATCACATCGGCGCAAGCGAGAGGAAACAACATAGTGAGGAACACGAACAATCAATTCGTGTATGTGGTGCCAGATTGTGTTTTTGCGGTGTTAGCCCGTGGTGGCAGATTCATTTTATTAGTGACTTACCCTTGTGTTTAGATAATATCAGATGAAATAATTATACACAGAGAAGAAATTGATAGTCAATTTTACCATTTATTAGATGTTAGGATGACTATAGTAATATAGTGGTTTTGAACCGACTATGATCATGGTCAAATCGACCATTAGAAAAAGTTGATTCTACATTTACTATAATGTTGAAATAGTCCTTGCTCCCATGACCACAGTCAAGAATACCATGAAGGTGGTGATTTCGACCATTATTAAGGGCGAACACGAAATTATTGCGACACATTCAACAGGGCATAACTTTTTTACCATTGGGTAAAAATCAACCAAATTTTGCACACCTTCTCATTGATGTGTATTGTTTACATGCTGTCAAACTCGAAGTCGTGTTTTTCGATTCAACGAAAATGGAGGTGAACCAATGCGAGTCGAGAGAACAAATTCTTTCCACACCTGGAATTTCCTGACCTGTCGCACCGGCAGTTGGGAAAGATGTTGAACATTCACCATTCAACCGTCTCCAGAGTGTTGAAGCGGTTCCAGGAGCGGTTGACGTTGGACCACGGCAAAGGAGCTGGAACAAAACCGGGACCGGAGAACAAAAAGACGGAGGGAAAGGTGAAGCGGATGATTAAAGCAAATCCCAACGTCTCAAGCCGTGATTTGGCTAAAAAGATCGGCATGTCGCAGAGCTACGTCCAGAATGCAAAGAAGAGAGCTGGACTACATACATACAAGGTACAGAACTTCCCAAACCGCAATGAGCGGCAACAATCAACGGCTAAAACTCGGCTGCTGACAAAATATGGCTGCTGTGTGATGGACGACGAAACGTATATAAAAGCCGATTTTAAGCAAATTCCGGGGTTGGAGTTTTTCACCGGCAAGAGCAAGTTCGCCTCCAAATATCTCATTTGGCAGGCCATCTGCTCTTGCGGACTGAGGAGTGAGCCTTTCGTGGCAAAGGGCACAGTAAGAGGCGAGATCTACAAATCTGAGTGCCTCGAGAAGCGCCTTTTGCCGTTCTTGCAGCAGCACGGCGAAGCTCCGCTATTTTGGCCAGATTTGGCATCATGCCACTATTCTAAAAGTGTCCTGGAGTGGTATGAGGCCAATTCTGTCCATTTTGTTCCAAAGGACATGAATCCGCCAAACTGTCCGGAGCTGCGCCCGGTGGAGCAGTACTGGGCAATGATGAAGCAGGAACTTCGGAAGAGCAAGAAGACAGTCAAAGACGAGAAGGACATGTTAAGAAAATGGAAAAAATAAACTGAGAAACTGGTACCGGATGACACTGTAAAGACTTTGATGGAGGGCATCAAGCGAAAATGCGTTCAAATTTACACTCAAGGCTCCATCGATTAATTTTTCTGTTGATTTTTGAAGTAAATATATGTATAAAACTCCCCTTAAATTTTGGTTTGATTCTAAACATTATAAGAAAATTGACATGACATTTTCGGTGTCGCAATAATTTCGTGTTCGCCCTTTAGACAACCCAATGTGCCAATTCGAGATATTTTGGCTGCACGCGAGGAGTTTATGAAACTCATTTATGTGTTTTTGACTAACATTAGCCTTAGATTGTAGCTTGATTAACTTACTTGTTTAGGTTAAATTTTCGAGGAATGTGTGCGCCAGTGTGTGATTGCGGTTGTGTGTGTGAGTGTGGTTATGTATGTGTGTGAGTGAGTGATTTTGTTTTTTTAATTAAAAACGTTTAATTAAAAAATTGTAATTTGAAGTTTTAGATATAAAAAAACCATTGTTCATTATGCTTTGTTGAAAATTTCCACCGCGAGTAATCGGTTCTATCCCCTTAACCTTAGTTTTAAGATAACTGATGTATATAAACATGAAAATTTGGCTCTGTAAAGTTGATTCGATTGAGCCTGTACAAATAAATGAATTCATAAAAAAACTCACGTACTTTTTCCTTGGTCCGTTTTCTGCGCTCAGTACAGCTCTTCCATCAAACATCGGTGGCAGAAGCTGCAGATCATCAAAGGCACAAACGGCAGCTGCAGCGGCGCACAGAAGGATGAAAAAAAAATAACAAACGGTAGGTTGGGTAGTTTACACAATAGATGGCGATTTCACGGTTACAGTTTCGCCTCCTCCTCCCGAGGTGTGTGCGCACGTGTGTGTGTGTGTGTTTGTGTGTCGATGCCGGTGTCAACCGAAGACGACGCTAGGGAGGAGGACCGAGCGTTCACTAGTTTTAAGTACCACCACACCGGCGGCGAGGCGGCAGCAGATTCAGTCAAGCCCGGATTGCCCGGTACACTTCCACTACTCTGCACTTGTCGAAGACTTCCTTTTGATCGCGACAGGAAAACGGGACAAAGGGGGAATGAGGCATAAGAAAAAAAGGGCCATCGAGGAAAGCTTTTACTTTCTCGAGTAGTTCCCAGCCCACTTCCCTCCCCTACCCGAGATGTGACTGACTGTTTTTTTTTTGTTCTTCTCTCTCTTAACTTTTTCATGTGCGGTTATTTCCTCTTCCAACTTTGTGAGCTTTCATCGGTGAATCCATCCGAAGCAGCACTCTGGTCGGCAGTAAGTGTCAGCTTCTTGGCGCTTGAGAACAAAGCGGCGGCCTAATGAACTGGACGCGAGTGGAAGGGGTTGGGGTTTGTTTTTCCTCCTGTGGAACGTTGAATCAGCCGAATCGGGTGCTTCAAACTATTCGGTGGCCGACTTTGTTGTTTGAGAATTTCTGTTGGAATGCTGGATTTAGCAAATTTTTTTTTTTTGGGATATTTCCCGTAAATTCAAGCCATATTTCGCCTACATAAGGTCAGTTGTCTTGAAAATTGGAATCAATTTCGAAGTTTACGCTTGATTCAACTTGGATATTTTAGGCGTTTGTCAATATTCATTATATTTTTTATATCGTTAAAAACTCTGAGCAACAAACATGCCCAAGTAACAAAACAAGATTTATAATCTTCTTGGAGAAAGTTTATAGTTCTGTCCATTAAAACTATGCTTAAAACTACACTGTCCCACAAACCGTCTTAAAACCGTCTTAAAACCGTCTCAAAACTCTTGTTAGTTCAATTTGGCGCACCCTATAAGATGTTGTCAAAACTATTTTTAAAACTGTTTTGAAACTGGCAAGTTTTATTCATCGTTATTTTTTATGGGTATCAAGAAGATTTCAAAGCAGGTATAAGAATATATGCAGAATATACAGATTTATTTGATGGTTTTCAAAGAGCACTTGAAGAATAATAATTTACTTTCTGAATAATAGATTGCAGTTTGCGGTACATTACCCGACAATCAAATAAAACTGGCTTCAGGTGAAATCATCTTAAACTATTATAATTCCTTATTGCTGTCCAAATAAACTTTTTCAATGATGAGTAAAATTTAAAAGCTAGAAATTAAATTTCCATTGTTATTTAACACGAGAATTTACTGCCCTCAGAAATTTATCGTAATATCCACTATGAAATAGATTAAAAAAACAAATCGCCATGAAAGTAATGTGAAACTATACGATTTATGTTAAACTAATAAACAAAAAACTTCACATTATTTTCGAAACAATATAGTTATAGGTATAGCTGCATATACATAGCTGAGTAGTATTTAATTGTTCAGCATATGTTAAATAAAACATTGTTTGTTCATTTCTTCATTAAATAATGCCATTACACATTCCATCATTGAAGTATGGCGGTCAATGTTTGTTCATGTTGATATCATCACATCGCCATTGATTTTTCATTATCTTGCAAGATGGTAATAAGTCAATCGAGCAGAGAATAAGGCTTGTTATTCTCAAATAAAATTATTTTGCGTTATGGAAAACTATTCGCTTTTCAAAAAATCAACGTTAAAAATAATTAGATTTAATGAAGGTTTTATGAGAATCTTGAACAAGAAGACCCACCGTGCGGAGCGTGCATCAGTTTGACAGCTGTTTGTTTATATTCGTACTAGACCTGTGCGCCGCCGCCGCCGCCGCTGCTACTTTCGACCGGCGCGCCGCTGCATTTTTTTGCCCACGCCGCTGGGCAATTTGAGTCACGCCGAAAAAATATGCTTAAAGATTAGTTAAGTTATGTTCATTAGCCCTTCAGAAACCTGCTTTTATTACTGATGACAAATTATAACATCTCGATGAGATGTGCTATCCAAAGGGTGTGCGTGTGAAACACTTATCAGCTTTGTCGTTTCGTTCTAAAAACTTCAATGTACATATTCGTGTTTCGACTTTGGGCAATTTCGCGAGTAAACTTGAATTTAAAAATAATGAAATGTCCGCCTAAATTTCGAGAAAATTTCCATCGCAAGTGTACATATTGATACCACAAAAAATCGTAATCGAACCAGCGATGTGTGGAAAAAAATTGGTGCACTAAAACATGTCAAAAATGGTTTTACACATCATCTGCTT
This sequence comes from Aedes japonicus, assembly GCA_034211315.2. Lineage (NCBI taxonomy): Eukaryota > Metazoa > Arthropoda > Insecta > Diptera > Culicidae > Aedes > Aedes japonicus. The sequence continues at coordinate 50,995 of JASCZW010002730.1, read as the reverse complement.
CCTGACAAAGTGTTTTGCAATGTATGTTTAATCTAAGCAAAACAAAAATTCAAAACCCCCTCGGGAACCTTGTCCAAATATTTTGTTCTAATGTAATTTCAAAGGGCTGAGATTGACGGAACTTCGACACGGTAAATATGTTCAATGTTATTTCATAATTTTGTCAAAAAGAAATGAAGATGTAATGTGCCGTTCAGTCTACGAGCTATATCACTTGATATAGACTAGCTTCATGTCTATGTTCGTACATCTACTTTTCACTGGACATAATGCATCTGACGGTTCATATCAAGATTCGCTATATCAAGTGATATAGCTCGTAGTTTAAAACAAATACAGTTAATTTCCAGAACTTGATAGCATTTGTTTAGGCGTGAGAAAGTTCAAAAACCATCTTTAATGATCAGTGTAAATTAACAGTGATTGGACGTACCAGATTTTTGCATTGAATAGTCAAGACTGTGTTAATAAGAGGTGTTTTTTTAAATTTATTATATCGATAAAGATTTTTCATAAGGGCCTAACTGACAAACGTAAACAATGAATCCTTCCGTAAAAGTCTCATCGCACAAAGGCTACCCATGCATGCATTGACTTTGAACATGACAAATCCCAAATCAAATAACTTAGCTTACCACTGAAGTAACCGGTAAATCTTATCACAAAAGTTCAACTCAGTGGACGCAGTGATTCTACGCCCCAACAAAAAAAAAAAAAAGGTAAATCAGTGCATAGTGGATTCTTTTATACGTGATTGCAGTAATGTTGTAAAAATATTGATAGTTCGGTATAATTCACTGCTATGTAATCTTTAAAATTTGGTTTATCTTTGGATCTCTAAGCTCCTGAGTATATGATTTTTATAGCAATTTAAATTTTTATTTTGTTTATTGTTAATTTCGATATTGTTAATTTTAGTTTCTAATATTTTTTAATCCTAAATTTTTTAGATGTTAATTTATTTTTATTCTCAGATTTTAAGAAAGGGAAAATGCCGGCTTTGGCGAGTTTTCTTCTATTATTATCAGTTTTTTTTTTAATTTGGAGAGACAATTCACAGAGTGTGAATAATGTTGTGGCCGAGTTTAAAAATCTCAGAGTTTTTAGATATTTAGATATTTAGATTTTTAGATTTCTAGTAGATTTAAAGATATTCAGATTTCTAGGTTTTTAGATTTTTAGATCTTTAAATGTTAAGACTTTCAATTTCTAGTAGATTTTTGTATTTTAAGATTTTTGGATTTTAAGATATTCAGATTTTTAGATTTCTAGTGCATTCTTAGATTTTAAGCTTTTAATTTTTGAGATTTTTAGATATTCAGATTTTACGATAATAAGATTTTAAAGTCTTAAGATATATAAAATTTTGGATATTTCGATTTTTAGATTTTTGGATTTTTAGACTTCTAGTCGATTTTTAGATATAAGATTTTTAGATTTTTAGATTCTTAGATTTTCAGATTTTCAGATTGTTGGATTTAAGATTTTTAAATTTTTAAATTTTCAAGCATTCTTAGATTTATAGATTTTCAGATTTTTAGATTTCTGATAGATTTTTAGATATTTTTAGATTTTTAGATTTTTAAATTTTTATTAGATATTTAGATTTTGAGATTTTTAGATTTTTAGATTTTTAGATTTTTAGATTTTTAGATTTTTAGATTTTATAATTTTTAAACCTTCCCCCCACGTAGACTTTTCTCCATACAATTTTTTGAATTTTTGTATGGAGCGTAGACTTTGGTCAAACCCCCCAGAAAAGTTACATAGGATAAGGAGATGTAATGTTAGCCTAGCTCCTTCATTCGGCCTATGTACCAAATGTGTCATTAATTTAGCGATAATCAACAAAATCATGCTGCTAAAGGGCGATACGGTCAAAATTTGGTCAATATCAACTTGACGTATTTCTTTCAATTTTGCTTTTAAAAAACCTGAACACCCCTCATTTTGAAGGTGTGTGTGTGTAGAATGTTGCTCCTATTTTGATTTTGGAATTCACTCTTCAGTTGTCAAAATGCCGTCCAAGCAAGAAGAGCAGCGTATCAAAATTTTGCTCGCGCATCGCGAAAATCCGAGCTACTCGCACGCAAAGTTGGCAAAATCGCTAAAAGTTGCCAAATCAACCGTTACAAATGTAATTAAAGTGTTTGGGGAACGTTTGTCGACAGCCAGGAAGTCTGGATCGGGGAAATCGAAAACCGGAAGCCGCTGAAACGACAAAGAGAGTTGCCGGTAGTTTCAAGCGAAACCCTAACCTATCTCTCCGAGATGCCGCAAATAAGCTGGGTGTATCGTCTACAACCGTGCATCGAGCCAAAAACGAGCCGGACTATCGACTTACAAGAAGGTAGTGACTCCAAATCGCGATGATAAACAAAATACGACGGCCAAAGCGCGATCCCGGAGGCTGTACACGACGATGCTGACGAAGTTTGACTGCGTGGTAATGGACGACGAAACCTACGTCAAAGCCGACTACAAGCAGCTTCCGGGACAGGAGTTTTATACGGCAAAAGGAAGGGGAAAGGTAGCAGATATTTTCAAGCACACGAAACTGTCAAAGGTCGTAAAGAAATATCTGGTTTGGCAAGCCATCTGTACCTGTGGCTTGAAAAGCAGCATTTTCATAGCTTCCGGGACTGTCAACCAAGAAATTTACGTGAAAGAGTGTTTGAATAAACGTCTGCTGCCTTTCCTGAAGAAACACGGTTGTTCCGTACTGTTTTGGCCGGATTTGGCATCTTGCCATTACGGTAAAAAGGCCATGGAGTGGTACGCCGACAACAACGTGCAGGTGGTTCCCAAGGACAAGAACCCTCCCAACACGCCAGAGCTCCGCCCAATTGAGAAATACTGGGCTATTGTCAAGCGGAACCTAAATAAGACCAAAAAAACTGCTAAGGACGAGCAGCAGTTCAAGGAAAACTGGCTTTCTGCGGCGAAGAAGGTGGACAAGGTGGCTGTACAAAATCTGATGGCAGGGGTCAGGCGTAAGGCCCGGCAATTCGGATTTGGAAAAGCGGAAGCCTAACTGAATATTTTTCCTGAATTTTATACTAATTGAACTTGAAAAAGAAATTTAATTTGATTTTTTAAATAAACGATTTCAACGATTTACACGCGTTTTCCCTTGACCAAATTTAGACCGTATCACCCTTTATTAGGATAACCGATGTAATCTGAAGCAATTTAGACAATATAAATTATCTTATAGTTGTTAACTTCCGCGTAATTTTCGATTTCTTGAACTTTTGGGGCAACTTGATTTCACTGGTTGACCTGAACACATGATCTACACGATCTTCAAGTGATCAAAATTTGGCTATTTGAATCGATAAAGCAAGTAATGCAGTCTGGATGATCAGAAAATGATTACACGTTACAAACTCACTATTCACATAGCTAAAATAACAATGATTTTACAAGAAAATCGTAGACCCAATGATGGGGACATATTTTTTTGTTTGTTCCCAACTATGGCCTGTTTTATTGATAACGTAGTAAAAAGGTTGTTATTGGTAAAATTTCAAGTGAAAATTCATGAGTTTGTGTTCAAGTGGCTCATTTAAACACAAATCGAAGAGACAAAATCATTGTTTAGTGAATTATAATGTTTTCATTATTGAATGGCTGATAAATCATATATGAACACCACTTAAATGTTCAAAGGCAGTTTTACTTAAGTTTGTTTTGGGAAATATTGTATTAAGACAATCGAATGCAGCTAGCAATGCTTTAATTCATTAAATTAGAAAAAAAAAACCGTACAAAGACTGCATATGGTGATAAATCCATCGAATGGGACTAAGTTGCTTCCACAAATAGACCCAATTTGGTTCTTATAGACCGACATTAAATTCATATCCCTCGAATGTTTCCGACTTTATTATAAGAGTTGTGTAACTTTTCGTGGTACATACTACCAAATCTCTTATCAAACTTATCTTTGCAAGTGTATAACTACTTGAATCTCGCTTACAGCTTAAACACTTTATAAGTTATAATAAAAAATGTAATCGATGGTTGCATAATAGGCTGAGTCAAGGGACACATACACTCAGTAGCAAAAAAAAGCCGAGCAAAATGTTGCTTCCAAAAAATGCTATGTTCAACCTACTGTAACTTTGTCAATTATCAATATTTTTAGCTGAAACTTTCACCACACTATAAACAATGTATAGACCTCATGTGGTCGAAATTTTATGTTGATCAGGTTTATAAAATTTAAGTTTTCATTACAAATGTGAAAAAAGTCATTTTTGGACATACCAATTTCAAAAATCCGTATATCTGTGAAAAATTTAGATAACATATTTTAAATTTCACAAGAGCCTAATACATAGGAAATAATGTGGACAAAATTTGAAGTGTTTCCATCGAGTGGTTTGGACTACAGCTGGCGTCAAAGTTGACGCACCAACATGAGAATTTCCCTTTTTCACCCGATATTGACCATGCTGAAATATCGGTGCAAAAAAAAAGCCGAGGTGAATTCTTCTAATAATACTGTTTAACACTGTATACGTAGTTTTTCAAATCCAATTGATGCTGTATGCCATATTTTGAAGTTCTTTGTGAGTTACACTAGTTCTTTTGGATATTTCAGGCATCACAAATCATGTGTCTTAGTAAGATGAATTCACCTCGGCTTTTTTTTTTTGCACCGATATTTCAGCACGGTCAATATCGGGTGAAAAAGGGAAATTCTCATGTTGGTGCGTCAACTTTGACGGCAGCTGTAGTCCAAACCACTTAATGGAAACAATTCAAATTTCGTTCACATTATTTCCTATATATTTCTAGGCTATTGTGAAATTTAAAATATGTTATCTTAATTTTTCACAGAAATACGGATTTTTGAAATTGGTATGTCCAAAAATGACTTTTTTCACATTTGTAATGAAAACTTAAATTTTATAAACTTGATCAACATAAAATTTCGACCACATAAGGTTTATACATGGTGTGGTGAAAGTTTCAGCTAAAAATATTGATAATTGACAAAATTACAGTAAGTTGAACATGGCATTTTTTGGAAGCAAAGTTTTGCTCGGCTTTTTTTTTGCTACTGAGTGTACCCTATCAATATGAAGAAAAATTAAAGACAGGTAAATTTTACCGATAGGCCGAATTTTAGATCCATAGACCCACATTTGAACACTTTCCCATATTTCCATAATAATGACAATTTTATTCTATTTGGTAATAACTTATATATACGCTTCTGAATTTATATTATATTTACACTTCTGAAACTGGTTAAGCTTATTAATAAAGGCATAAGCCATCCCCGTCGACTTGTGATGAACAAATTCCATAATGTTAAGTCTCATATATTTGTACACACACTGTTTCACGTCAATTCATCGACTTGAGTAATATAACACTATGGATATCCGGGTTTTCTATCAAAATATACTTGGAGTGATCCTTTAGTCTTATTATTGCACGTAAAAGTCAAACAGGTATAAGGGACACTGCATGAGGAAATGTCGAGGGGATAATTTATGCCCGCGCCGATCACGCCGCCGCCGCCGCCGCCGTTTTAAAATACCATATACGCCGCCGCCGTTTCAAAATAGATCGGCGCACAGGTCTAATTCGTACCAGTGCATATTTCACTTTGCATCGCCAGGTTTTTTCATTCAATCAGGTAATAAATAAGTAATAAACGAGTTTAATGTAATAGTAATGCGATTTTTATTATTTATAGGATGCCTTTCAAAGTTGTGCAAACTATAGAGGACGAAGAAACCTGCTTGAGTGTTGTTCCCAGCGGATGGGTATCAAAAGGAACTTTACGCTGGCCCAAAAAGCACTGCAGTTGGAAAGCTATCTCAGGTGGAAACATCAGTTCCTGGTGAAAACTGGGAACGCATAAATTGTGCTAACAAACGTGAGTACAAAATACGTTTAGAAGCCGAGTTGGAAGTAGATCGGATGGAGAACAAATCCTACACTGAAGTAGATGATGTTCGTGCATTGCCGCTACCTGCTAAAAAAGCCAGGAACATAACGAAAACGTCCGATGTGTTCGTGCCTCCAAACTTTAATTCCTGGATTCATTCTACGCCCCCTGCAGCCGAGAATTTGTCTGCTACAGTTGAGAACGATAGTGTCATGTTGGAAACAATGGTTAGTATGGCACTGCATAATACTGCGCGGATGAATGTTATTAGTTGTTTCTTCCATTTTTTTCGATATTGTATTACAGACAAGCAATACGCAATTACTGTACGTTGAGCCAGGGTGCACTATTTCTGAGGGGCAACTCAACGATTCGTCACAAATCGTTTACATGTCAATGGACAGTGAAAGGATTGATGGCACGGATGCTGGTCAATTGAACGCACTTCTTGAAAACCAGAAACTCATTTTAACCAACCAAGAAAAACAGTTCCAAAGTATGGCTCGATTGCAGACCACTATGGATTATGTAATGGAATTGCTGACAAACAACGATCAACTACATACGGTATTTGGACAGACGGACGGTACCACTGAAAATCTAATTTCTCCTGTTGTATCCTTGGACGAGCTGAATGAGTTAGAAACTTCTTTGGGTGATGAAACACGTATGCAACATCTTCTGAACGGCATGACCTTCATTTGTGGCAATAACGGAAAGGCGCATGGAATGGACTGCTGCTACAAACTGATAGATTACTTTTTCACGCGGGAGTTTCTAACGCAGTGTTCTTGGACAGGAGGAGCTAGGTTGACAGACAACAATGTCGACCGCCGTGACGGAGAACCATCGAAATCCAACGATGCAGAAGGAAAAGTGCCATTGAAATTTTTCAAGAAAATTCGAAAATTTCGTTTTTGAGTCTGGTTTTGCGAGCAGATTAAGATTTTTCTGAGGTCGAGTGCGAAATTTTTTTGAAACGGTTTTGAAGAATAGCAAACAAAGAACCATTGCTAAATGCCAAAACTCTAAGCATAAGAATCGTCCGAAAAATTTGAAGTATAAATCAACCAAACGTAATGATGAAAACCAACCGAACCAGAATTCTACAATCTAAAGCAAAGATGATATGTAATTAAAGTTCTCACTGATAAAATGTGTCAAAAAAATGATTAAAGTTGAATTTTATTTTATATACAAGCTACCTGACTAACAAGGTATGAAATAGTGGTATGAATACAGTTCCTGTGGTTCTTAAAGTTATCGCCACCATTTTGCACTTAATCGATGAAGGATCACATTCAATTTTAGTAGGAATGGAAAATACTTAAAGTTCTGGATTGAATAGGTGTTTCAAAAAAATCTGTTATATGCTTCAATGGAAATCCACAAAGTGTCACTCGGCCTTTCTGTTGTGTCGCATGATCGAACCGAACAATGTCATTGTTTTTGGTTAAAAACCACTTGTTGGCCAGGTCGTTACTAAGAGAGTAGTCCTCTAAGTCAATTCTACCATAAAGTTTCACTTCTGGGTCGCTGTCAGAGTGAACCGGTTTTTTTTTTAAACTGGGAATTGCTGGTTAGAAACATCGGCAATAGTTGTAGCTTGATGTAACTCACAGATGCGTTTGGCAACCTGTGCCAACAATTAGTTATAATTTGAAGTAAATCTTTCAGAGCACTTTGTTTTATATTATGTAGGATTGATCAATTTTTTAACGCTGTTGAAAAAACTTCATTTTTTTCGTCTTCATCCACGAATTCCTCCTCTAATTCCAACGGGTCATCTTTGAATTCCATATCCAATTCCAGCAGTTCTTCCTCAAATAACTGTGGTTTATCGGAATGGTTTTTGAGCAAATTTGGAGTTGTTTGAGTTACCCGTGCTGGATTAGCAAATAATTTAGGTATATCAATTTTTTAATTGGGAATCTCAACATGATTGCTACATGTTTCTGATGAAATTCTAGGATTCTGCTGGCTTTCGTTTCATGTCCGGGAAGTATTTATTATTTTTGTATAATTAGTACTGACTTTTCTTTTAAAAGATCAACTTGATTTATTTTCTTTTGCATTTGTTCGTCTCCATTTTGAAAACAAAATTGTTGTTTTGTCATGATCTCCAATAAACGTTAAACAATGTATTCTTGAAGAAGTTTTATACAGCATATATGGGCAGATATAATTCTGGTTTACAATAATACCAGACGATTCTTCAAGTGCATTATAAGAGCTGTCATAAAAATTAATATTCTCAAGGATATCAAAGTTTTATTTGTGCTTTTCAAGATATTCTCCAGGTTGAAAAAAAACCGTATATTTCATAAAACCAATATTTCTCAATCAAAACTGCTGTAAGTGCATGATGTCTTTGCAATTCTTATCGAATTGAATAATAAAACTGGAATAAATCAAATAAGCATTTATTTTGTTACTTGGGTATGGAATATAGTAATCTTCATATTAAGGAAACCTCAAAGACGTTCCAAAATAAACCAAACATCTATCTTGAAAAAAAAAAACCTGATATAAACCGACAAACGAAGAACTGTGTTCTGTGGTTCAGAGTATCGATTTAAATCTTCTCAACCTAACCAATTCACTATCCCGTCCCGATCGATAAAACAAATGCAACACTGGAACTTTTATTTTTTTTTTATTTTCAGCTAAACGAATCAGAGAAGCAAAGAATCGATCAGAGCCGAACAGCAAAAACCAGCCACGATGTGATAGTGAAGTTTGACAACTGTGGCCATTTGGCCGTATGCTGGTTTTCATGGTAACCAATAGGTTTTATGAAGGTTCCCAAGTGGTCATAACATCTTTTACTGTGTTCACAACCGTCTAAAGAATGTCGGCTTCAAAGTAGCACAGAGGAGGTGTCAGGTGTTACATTCTCTTCACAACTTTGCTCTAGCAAAACAATTGCCGTCCACTCCTAGAGCCTCAGGGTGATGAGGAATTATTTCCTTCTCAAACAACAGCATAATTTATGTTACCCAACAGCAATCTACAAATTGGATTCAAGTCTTTGGGAATGGTAGTCTAGAATCCGAAATTGAAATAAGTGTAGGTAATATGACTATGTTACAGTCACCATCAATTAATGGAGACACATGATAGTTTAGTCATCTATGGGCGTGGCGCAAAAACCCAAAACGTGATAACTTCGAAAAAATCAGTGGGGTTGTGTATAACACACGACCGGTTGACGTAGACTACGTTACACCGTTTGATTAGTTTGTTTAGTTTCGTAGCAAACATTGCAACATTGTTAATCTCAAAAATTTAATCAATCAAGAAATGATCGAATTATCAGCATCCGCTGTTTCAATTTTTCGTGCCGGCAGCCATTTGAAAAATGTACATAATGCTCAGGTATGCAACGAATAGAAAACTTGAATTGCAGGGTGGCCAAAGACTCGGGAAAATCGGGAAATGCGGGAAAAATGCGGGAAAAAATGCGGGAATCCAAAATCATCGTTTTTGTCATTTACTCGGTCCACCGATCTCATTGTTCAGCCTGTTCAAAACGTACCGCTTAGAGCATCTTCAGCGGTGGTCTATTTTAAAATCTTTATAGTTGATTTGCATCAGCAAACTTAAACAGAACCAGCTAAAACATACCAACTTTGCGTTCCCCGCAACGGTTCAGTATTTCTTTTTGTTAAACCCACCAACACCTATCATCTTGTCAATCATACAACATCCAGAGATCAGAAGTTTTGTTTTTTTTCAGAGACCGAGGATTTTTCGCAAACTTTTTGCCATGGATTGGTTTGAGTGGTGGGTCCCTGAGGATTTTTTGCTAATCTGTTCTTAAGACTTACGGCCCGCAGTATTTACGCCCCCAATATCGGAAAAGGTTAAGAAACTGATAAACAAAAATTATCTCCCAAAAGTTCGAAAAAAATCTTGTAAATTCAGTGCACTTATAAACTCAGTGAACTTATCAGAAGTTCGGTATACTTTTTAGATTTGACTTAGACTTTCCCGAGGTTTAGCTACTCTCCCTGATGTCAAAGGAACATACCATTAAATCAGGGAACTTTCCAGAATTTAAGGGTTTTTCCTAGAAGTTCAGACAACTTTCCTGAAATTCAGATTGTTTCCTAGAAATTCAAGGAATTGTCCACAAATTCAAGGAGCTTATCACGAGTTCAGGGAAGTTTCTGAAAATGCAGGGTTCTTCACAGAAGTTCAGGTAGCTATCCAGAATTTCAAGGGGCTTCAAGAAGTTTAGAAAACTTATCAGATTGCTTTGGGTATTTTTTCAGAAGTTCATAGAACTACTCAAGATGTTCAGAGAATTTCCCAAAAATTCAAGGAACTTTCCAGAAAATTAGAGAACTTCCAATAGAGAACAGTCTAGAAAGTCATGAAGCTTTTCAACAGTTTGCGGATCTTCCTAGATGTTTAGTGAACTTCTTAGAATTTCATGAAACTTGCTAGACATATACAGAACTTCTTAGAAGTTCAGCGAACATGTAGGAGCTCAAGAAACTTCCTTGAAGTTCAGGGTTTCTCATGAATTCAAAAAACTTCTCATAACTTCAGGAAATGCTCACAAAAATCATGGAACTCCCCCAAAGATCAGAAAACTTTCCTAAAGGTCAGCAAACATCTCAGACGTTCAGAGAACGTCCCAGAAATTCAGAAAATTTCACAAAAGTTCAGGGAACTCTCCAGAAGCTTGAAAAAACTCCTGGATGCTCAGGGGATTCAGCAATTCAGGTAATTTCTCAGTCCTGCGATCTTCCAAGAATTTCAGGAAACTTTCCATAAGATCGGGGAACATTCCAGAATTCCAGTAATCATCCCAGATGAACAGGAAACTGGATTTTTTGAGCATTCAAAAAGTTTAGGAAACATTCAAGGGATTTTTCCATAAGTTTGGGAAGCTTCCTAGAACTTCAGGGATCTTTCCAGGTGATCGAGAAACTTTCCAATTGTTCCGCAAAAATCCCAAAAGTTCAGGGTATTTAAGTTCTAAGAAGAACTTAAACTTCTAACTACTCGATAATTTTTCGAACCCAACCAAAACGAGAATAAAGAAACCAACTACTTTTTAATCAATTTCATAGAATTTCCACCTATTCACAATTTTGGAGATCATAAAAAGTTCTTGTACGGTTTAACAACATCTCGGTAATGCTAACTATTCCACAGAAATGCCACGGCTTTCAAGATTATTTTTTTTTCAATTTCTCGTAAGTTAATTAAATATGTGAGATATTCTGCTTTTTATTACAGAATATGTACCTGCTGGAAGTTAAAACAACTTCTGGGAAGCGAAATCTGATTTTCTAAGTTCCCGTCATTTCCAGACAGTTGTTCCTATTCCATGGATGATCAGCAAATTTTTTGGAAGTTCATCCAAGTTTCCAGAAACGTTAATAATTTTTCGGCAATTCAATGAACTTCTCTAAAGTTTCACCATTTCTCTTCTCGAAAGATGGCGAGCAAACTTCATGATTATCTGGAAACTTCCAATTATTTTATTCAACTGCCGAGAAGTTTAATCAACTTCTGGTATGTTCATTATAGATATTTCCACTCAATCTTCACGGATATTCTGAAGTTCATTCAATTCAATTTTTAAAGAGTGCGTTCATTAAGAAACTGAGAAGCTTCTAATTCAATTGTTATTCCCAAATAGTGTCTCCGTACCGCACCACAGCCCTGGAAATCCGGAATTCCGGGAACCAAAAGAAATCAAATGGTCACGGTGCCAATTGAAATCGGTCAATAACTGTTAGTGTTCCCATCATTTCGATTTGATGGATTCCCGGGTACCCTGTCAAATAGCTAAAGGATAAAAAGAAATCGAAGTTCCCCCTTCGGTCCCGCTTGCTACTTGACAAAATGTTTTTATTAAAAAATTTGCCTTTCGTTTTTACGAACATGTCAGTGAATTTCAGCTTTTTCTTGAAAAAAAAATGAGTTTTCGTACTGTAAAACCTGAAAAGGTACTTGGGTACCCTGTAAAACAAATAAAGGTTAAAGGAAAAAAAACAACTGAACCTTTTATCGTCAACCTCAAGCTGTGGACATATCGCGACTGACGGAAAGAAAAACATCTCTCTGTTGTTATTTCATGTCAATGAGAAGTTTGAGAGAGAGAGTGAGAGAGAGAGAGAGAGAGAGGCTCTTCTCTTGCTTTGATTGTCAATTACAAGATTCTCATTTGTCAACTCTAACGCTGTCAGTACCGTGATGGAGCTCAGCACTGGACAGCAGGCTTCACGTTACAATACCGGTGCGCTGTATCCATGGTTAACAAAGAAGAGAGGAAACATGGGCTCTCTCAAAAGCAACAGTGATGGCATAGCTGCCGCACAACAGCGAAGCATTGTTTACCGTTGAGTACTATAGGACAGCACCGAAACATATTTTTTATTGCATATGATAATGCCAGATGAAAAATCAACCTTATATCACTGGATGAAACATGAAATTGATAGTGACTTCAGATCATGTAAACACGAAAAAAATTAAACTCAATGTTCAACATCACATTCTGGCAACAAGCCTAAATGTGAGAAGGAGCTGATGAAGACATTCCCTCCGGGGCACGCAAACAAATGCAAAATCCACAAGGGCAAAATTCGAGCAAATTTCATAAGCAGGTTGGCAACTGATGGTTTTCTAGATGATGTATTTTAAATCTCTAAAATGACAGTAATAAATTGGTTTTCAATCATGATTTATAAATCGAATTATTAGCCTTATTGATGGAGCTTATGTTGGTTTTATTAGAAGAACTGATTAAAACAGTCACCCCTGATCAAGCCGTTCCCTATGCTACATGCTAACGATATATGTAACAGATTGAAAAACTCTCAAAAAAGATCTGAAAAGCTCTGACTCGTACTCCAAGTAACAATGTAAGTTTTATTCCCACCTCCTCCTGTCTTTTTTAATCAAACTACATTCAAAACTGGTTTGTCTACCAACATCTCTTCTATAATTCTTCAAAACCAAAATTCTATAGACGGTTGTGAAACCCAGTTGATAAAACCTGTAGAGGACCATGAAGATTTTGAAAATGTACTAGTGAAATGGCAACTTGAGAACTTTCATAAAACCTAGTGGCTGCCATGAAAACCAGCATACAGCCAAATGGCCTCAACTGTCAACCCGACCAGATTGGAATAACATAAAAATAACAAATTTATAACAAACCTTGTTACAACTAACTGATAATGATATAAATTTGTTAAAGACGTTTTCATATGGATGATTTTATAGCATACTTATAAAAAATTAAGATATGTTTCCCCGCGAGGCAAAATATGCGTAAACATATTAATTCTGACACTAGCTGATATGATTTTGCTACATCAGAACAAAACTGTAACAATGTTTGCTTCGTTTATGTTATATCTTTATCATAGTTTGCTTTAATTCTTTTACCTGTTTAGGACTTTTTGTTATAATTTCTGTTATTGTAACTACACCCGCGATCTGAATTCTAACAACATGTGTTATAAAAACAGCGTAACTGTAAAACAAGGCTTGAAATAATTTTGTTGCTTCCTTTTGGTCCGGAAACTTCACTGAAATATCGTGGTTGTGTTTTTCTGTTCTGTTTTGTTCGTTTCTCTATTTTTCTGATTCATTTAACAGTAGCTTAGGGAAGGTCCATTAATTATGTCACGCAGTAAGGGGGGAGATGGGGTTTGGCAAAACGTGACGGTCCATACAAAAAAATTTGAAGGTCCATACAAAAAACGTGACAAGGGGGGAGGGGGGGTTATGAAAAGTCAATTTTTGCGTGACGTAATTAATGGACGTTCCCTTATATGGAAAAAAAAGTTCTACATCAACATAGAAGAAAAAAGTTTTAAAGCAAAATATCCCATACAATTCGAAATTTTACATGCTCCAAATCATATGCACTTTAAATTTTACCAGTTAACGAAATTATGCGAGTTTACGACAACAAAAACAATACTAAAAGAAATATGCTCGATAAATTAGTCACGAATAGCCTGGATATTCATAAGATTCAACAAGGTTTTCCAAAAGAATGCCGAAGTTGGTTTCCGATCTAAGGTTCATTTGCATTGCATTAAACATTTGGTGCATTTATTTTTCCAAATTTTAATTATTTCTTATATTTCAATATGGCGATAAACCTTTGCAGTGACTTGTACTATGAAACTATGTGGTCATGTTTTTTTCCGTTTTAAAACCACATAAAGCTAACGTAAGTTTTTATATACTTCTATACGAAGAAACTTTTAACCGAGTTTCAGTGAATTTGGCCAACAAAATCCCCCAAGACGAAAAGAATCATTTTTGCCGAAGTAGCGCATAACCCCTTTATATTTTTGTATGGATCACGATTGTCTCCTAAACTCCCCTTAACATTCGAAGTTATTTAGAAACGCCTACTTGACTTGTCGTTTATGGTGACTTCCCTCTTTGCCAAGTTACCATTTAATGCATTTACTGAAGGCAAAGTAGGTTTAAAAGGCTTTTTCCACTGACCATAATAAGATAATATGAATAAGTCCTTAAAACGACATTTCTAAACAGCAACTTAACGAGTTCATAAATTCGAAATGAAAACTGTGATAGAATTAAAAGGAATTTGATAAAACAATGTTTTATGGTTGGAAACAAGTTGTGTAGGTTCATGTAAACCTGACTAAAATATGAAACCTGTTGGCACCTCATGGTGCCATAATAAAGTAAAATTGATTTCTACTGGCTTTCATATAACTTTAATAAAACTTAATAAAGCAGGATGGTTTTGGCAATGTCCCTTAATCATATCTTCTTCTCTTCTCTATAAAAATATATAAATATAAAGACTGTATTCGATGAAATTTGGACACACGCAATTGTTCGTAACTTTTTAACGTGTGGGTAAAAATTATTGAAATTATAACTGACTGTATTTCATTGTGTTGTGTCAATTGTGTTATGAGTTCCGTGAAAATCGGTCAAGTGATTTCAGTGATGGCTTCAAATGAAGAAATAGTGCGCCAACAAATTTTGGGCACTCACTTCGAAAACCCAAACGCTTCTCATCGATGGATCGGAAAACAGCTCGGAATCGCACTTTCAACCGTATCTCATGTGATCAAAACGTTCAAGGACCGTAAGACAACCAAGCGGAAAAATGGTAGTGGCAAAACACGTGGCACATCAAATCCGGAGAAGGCCAGGATGGTATTGAACCAATTTAAGCGTTATCTCAATATTTCGATCAGGGATGTTGTGAAAAAGGCGAAAGTTTCAGTTTGATTTGTGCAGAAAACAATGAAACATTCTGGATTACATGTGTACAAGGTCCAGAACCGGAGCGATAAACAGAACTCGGTGGCCAAAAACTCGTGCAAGAAAACTGTACAGGGAGTGGCTCACAAAACCGTTCTGCATTGTGATGGACGATGAAACCTACAATAAAGCCGACACCAAACAAATGCCAGGACAGGAACACTACGTCGCCACCTCTATGTTGGCCTTTCCGGAGAGTGTACGAAAGAAGAAACTGTCGAAATGCTGTCGAAGTTCGCCAAAAAATTCCTTGTCTGGCAAGCAATCTGCGGATGTGGCAAAATCAGTCAGCCCTTCATCACCTCTGGGACCGTCAACGGACAAATCTACAAGTACGAATGCCTCCAAAAATGACTTCTGTCCTTCTTGAGATCTCACGATGGCCCGACTCTGTTTTGGCCGGATTTGTCATCTTGCCACTAGGCCCGGCCCGTCCTAGACTGGTTCAAAGATAGTAATGTAGTTTTTGTACCAAAAGACGTCAACACTCCGGAACTTCGCCCAATTGAAAAACGTTGGGCAATCATGAAAGCAAAGCTCGTCAAAACTCCAAAACTTATAGAAAATGAACTTGAACTAAAGAAAGTGTGGTTAAAAGTAAGTAAGCAAGTCGGTCCTATCATTGCCCAAAATTTGATAAATGGGGTCAAGGCAAAGGTGCGGGCATTTGGGTTGGGAGAAGAGGTTCAATAAACCAATAATGTCAAAACATAACCATTTAGTAGTACTTTATTTCCAGAAAGTTTGAAAAGAATCGGGCTCATGGAAAATTTTTGGTGACCTATTTTATGTGTCCAAATTTCATCGAATACAGTCTTTATTATCTATATAATAAAAATGAGTTGGGGTTTCTTTGTCACGATTTAACTCGCGAGCGGAAGAACCGTTTGGCATGAAAATTTGTACGCAGGAGTTTTTGAGGCCGGGGAACGTTTGTAAGATAGTAAGAGACCCCTCCCTCCTCTGAAAGGGGGGGCTCCCATACAAATGAAACACATTTTTCTGCATAACTCGAGAACTGAAGAAGTAAAGGAACCCAAATTTAGCATGCGGAAGTTTTTAGAGGCAAACAATGTTTCTATGGTAGTTTGAGGCCCCTCCCTCTCTAGAAAGGAGGCTCCCATACAAATAAAATAGAAGTTTCTGCATATATCATGAACTAATCAAGCAAATGGAACCAAATTTGGCATGTGGGGTTTTCTGGTGGCGAAAAATGTTTGGATGGTAGTTTGAGACCCCTCCCCTCTCCTAGAAGGGGTGCTGTCATACAAAAAGAAACTGAAATTTCTTCATAACTCTAGATCTAATAAAACAAATGGAACCAAATTTGGCTTGCGGGGATTTGAAAGGCAATAAATGTTTCTACGGTAGTTCGAGACCCTCCTCCCTCTGTGGTAGGGTAGGGGGGCCCCATACAAATGAAACACAAGTTTCTGCATAACTCTAGAACTAATCAAGTAAATGGAACCAAATTTGACAGGTAGAGGTTTTTGAAGGCAAGAAATGTTTCTAAAGTAACTCGAGGGGCTCTCATACTAATGAAACACAAATTTATGCATAACTCGAGAACTAATCAAGCATATAGAACCAAATTTGGCATGTGGAGGTTTTTGGAGGAAAGAAATGTTTCTATGGAAGTTTGAGACTCCTCCACCATCTGAAAGGGGGAGGGAAGGGGGTTTCCATACAAAAACAACACAAATTTCTGCCTAACTCGAGAACTAATCAAGTAAATGGAACCAAATTTGGCATATGGAGGTTTTCGAAGGCAAGAAATGTTTCTATTGTGGTTTGAGACTCCTCCGCTAACTGAAAGAGGGGTCTCTCATACAAATGAAACCCAAATTTCTGCATAACTCGAGAACAAATCAAACAAATGGAACCAAATTTGGAATGGATGAGTTTTTTAAGGCATGAAATGTTTTTATGGTGGTTCAAAGCCCCTCCTCCCTATAAAAAGGGGGGCTCTCATACAAATGAAACAAATTTCAACCAAACATGAGAACTATACCTACTGCTTTGCAAATTTGTATTCAGTGGTTTTTGGGTCCGGGAAAGCATCTTATGATAGTTCGAGAGCCCTTCCGCTTCTAGAAAGGTGGGATCCCATGCAAATGAAAAACAAATTCCTGCATAACTCGAGAAATAATGAAGTAAATGGAACCAAATATGGCATATGGAGGTTGAAAGAGAGAAATTTGAAAGAGAGAAATGTTTCTATGATGATTTGAGACCCCTCCACCTTCTGAAAGTGGAGGGAGGGATCTCCCATATAAATGAAACACAATTTTTTGCATAACTCGAGAACTAATCAAGCAAATGGAACCAAATTTGGCATATGGAGGTTTTTGAAGGAGAGAAATGTAATTGAGACTTTTCCGCTTTCTGAAGGGGGGGGGGGGGGGCTCTCATATAAATGAAACACAAATTTCTGCATTACTCGAGAATTAATAAAGCAAATGGAATCAAATTTGGCATGTGGAATTTTTTGAAGGAGAGATGGTGGTTTAAGTGGTCCTATGGTGGTTTAAGACCACTCTGCCCTCTTAAAGAGGGGGGTCCCATAGAAATGAAACGCAATTTTCTGCATAACTCGAGAACTAATAAAGCAAATGGAATCAAATTTGGCATGTGGATTTTTTTGAAGGTCAGACATATTTCTATGGTGGTTTGAGACCCCTTTGCCCTCTGAAAGGGGGGGGGGGGGCGTTTCATGCAAATGAAACGCAATTTTCTGCATAACTAGAGAATTATTAAAGTAAATGAAACCACATTTGGCATGTAGGGGTTATTGGAAACAGGATTTTTATTTATATTAAAATGGATTTCTGTCTGTCTGACCGAGCGGAGTGAAAATATGTATGCAGGTATTTTTGGGGCTGGGGAAGGTTCTTATGATTGTTTGAGACCGCTTCCCCCTTCCAGCTCGCATACAAATGAAACACAAATTTCTGCATAGCTTGAGAACTAATCAAGCAAATGGAATCAAAAATGGTATGCGGGGTTTTTTGAATGCAAGAAATGTTTCTATGGTGAATTCAAACACAAATTTCAACCAATCCTGAGAATTATCCAGGTAACTAAGCCACAAATTGTGTATTGTCTGGGCAAGAAGAATGTTCTGATAAAAGTTTGAACTACTTATTACTCAAAAAAAAACTCATTAAAAAAAAGCGTCAGTTCTATGTAATGTTCATTCATTCAGTTGCAGGCGTAGCAACGCTCGCACCGGGATCAGCTAGTATGTAAATAAAAATGAGTTGGGGTTTCCTGTGTCACGATTTAACTCGCGAGCGGAAGGACCGATACGCAAGATTTTGGCTTTGTTGGATTCGTCTTGGACACCGGCAGGTTCTTATGATTGTTTGAAACCCCTCCCTTCTCTGGAAAGGGGGGCTCCCATACAAGTGAAGCACACATTTCTGCATAACTCGAGAAGTTTCTGCATATCTGAAGAACTAATCAAGCAAATGGAACAAAATTTGGCATGTGGGGTTTTCTGGAGGAGAAAAATGTTTTTATGGTGGTTTGAGACCCCTCCCCTCTCATAGAAGGGGTTCTGTCATACAAATGAAACTGTAATTTCTTAACAACTCTAGATCAAATACAGCAAATGGAACCAATTTTGGCATGCGGGGATTTTAAAGGCAATAAATGTTTCTACGATAGTTTGAGACCCCTTCTCTCTCTCTTTCTGTTAGGTTGGGGGGCGGTGCGCCCAAACAAATGAAACAAAAGCTTCTACATAACTCTAGAGCTAATCAAGTAAATGGAGCCAAATTTGGCAGGTAGGGGTTTTTGAAGGCAAGAAATGTTTCTAAGGTAAATTGAGACCCCTCCGCCCTTCTGTAAGAGGGGGGCTTGCATACAAATGAAACACAAATTTGTGCATAACTCGAGAACTAATCAGGCATATGGAACCCAATTTGGCATATGGAGGTTTTTGGAGGAGATAAATGTTTCTGGAGGGGGGGGGGTAAATGGAGGGAGGGGGGTTTCCATACAAATGAAACACAAATTTCTGAATAATTCGAGAACTTATCAGGTGAATGGAACCAAATTTGGCATGTGGAGGTTTTTGAAGGCAAAAATATTTCTAGTGTGGTTTGAAACTCCTCCGCTCACTGAAAGAGGGGTCTCTTCTACAAATAAAACACGAATTTCAGCATAACTCGAGAACAAATCAAGCAGCTGGAATCAAATTTGGCATGTGGAGGTTTTTGGAGGGTAGATTTCTATATACATAAAAATGAATTTCTGTCTGTCTGTCTGCCTGTCAGACCCTTATAGACTCGGAAATTTCTGAACCGACCAACGTGAAAATTGATATGAAGGGGATTTTGGGGCTGGGAAATGTTCTTATGATTGTTTGCGACCCCTACTCTCTCAAGAAGGGGGGCTCTGATACATATGAGACACAAATTTCTTCATAACTCGAGAACTAATCAAGCAAATGGAACCAAATTTGGCAGTTGGGGGATTTTGAAGGCAATCATTTTATGGTGGTTTGAGAAATCACCTCCTCTTGAAGGGAGGGCTCCCATACAAATGAAACACAAATTTCTACCAAAAATGAGAATTATCCAGGATACTTAAACACAAAACGTGTATTTCTTGAGTAAAAAGCATGTTTTGATAGAAGTTTGAACCCCTGCTTATTCAAGAAAAAAAAATCATTCCGAAAAAAAACCCCAAAAGCCATTGAATTTTTCTTCATTTAGTTGCAAGCGTAGCAGCGCACGCACCGGGTTCAGCTAGTATGTATATAAAAATGAATGTTTGTTTGTTAGTGACGCTAAAACTCGAGAACGGCTGAACCAATCTTGATGGTGTCGACGATTATTTGTTCTTTTTTGCCCAAAAGAGTTCCAGAGAAACTCAAAAGTTGGGAAATTCCTAAGGAATAGTCGGAAAATTGGAAAATATAAAAAGGCGTTTTTCCATACTTACAAAACTGTCAAATTTTGTTTGTATAAATCAAATGTTGTTTGTCAAAAATGCAGAAAAATCACTAATTAATTATTTTCAACATAATAAATTCAAATTTCTTCAATATCAAACTCAGCAAACTTCAAGAAAAACCCAATTTCCAGCAATCAGTTAATAGAACATCTTCAATTCAGATGCCAGTGTTAAATTGTCACATTGAAAATGCACAAAACGTTGTTGTTTTGGAATGTTTCTTTATGATATCTTACAGCACCGCAATCAACTGATGTCGGTCCGACACAGGGATGTCAAATATGTTTTTCAAATATCTGTGATCAAAATTTTAAATGTCTGGGAATGTCTATTAAAGTCTGTTATTTTTTTTTACAAAATTAGACTTCTTTCAACGAAAAGACGTAATAAGAGAGCAAGTTTTGTCATTTTCGCATCTTTTTCTTGGATTGTTTCCTCCTGAACTTCAGACAAAATTCCTCATGAACTTCATGGCAACACTTCTAATTTTCTTCGACATTCACATTTAAGAACCCAACCTTACCCTCTAGAAGCATTTGGTTAGTTTTTTTTCGGAGTGACTTTCTTAACTTCTGATAAGTCCCATCCAACTCCAGAATTTCTTGGCAAATCTCATTGCAGAAGTTTCTTCCTGAACTTATGAAAAGTTCTTTTCTGAACTTCCGAGGGGAGTATTCTCCTAAACTTCGGGGATGTTTGTTCCTGAATTTCTGAGAAGTTCCTCCTCGAACTACTAGAAAGCTCCTCCAATACATCTTCCTTGAACTACTAGAAAGCCCTCCCAAAGTTACTTCCTGATTTGTCAAAAATATCTACCTGTCCTTCAAGGATTTCTTGAAGTTTGAGAAGTTCTCATTCTGAAATGCTGGAATGTTCGATTTGAACCTTTAGGGAAGCTCTCTAGTACTTCTGGGTAGTTCCAACTAAACTTTTGGTCTCTTCGATACTTCTGAAAAAACCACTTGTGAACTTCTGAGGAGTTTTTTACTGAATTTTTGGAAAAATTCTTTCCTGATCCTACAGGTATTGCCCTCTCTGGTAAGTTTCTTTCTGAAATTCGGGGGAGTTTTTTCTTGAGCTTATTCCTTCCAAACTTTTGATTGGTCCCATCCTGAACTGCGAGGATATTTTTATTGAAACTTTGGGAAATGCGTCTCCAAATTTTCTAGGAAAATTCCCTTAAATTTGTTCTTGAAGTTTCTTCCTGGACTTCTGATCTTTTGCGAAGTTTTCTGCAGAACTTTGAGGAAGTTTGTTCCGGAACTATTGGGTAATTCGTGCTCCTGTAAAGATTCATTCTGTTCTCTCTAAAGAATTCTGAGAAATCTTTATTCTGAAATTTTAAAATGTTCTCCCCTGAGGTTTGCCAAATCTGCCTAGCATTTTCTAAGGATTTTTTTCCTAATATTTTGAGAAATTATAGGTAGTTACTTTCCTGGTTAGTTCCCGTCTAAAATTTTGAGGCAGTTATTTTCTGAACTTCTGGGAAGTTCAATCTTGAATTTCTGGCAAGAACTCCAAGACCTCTGAAAAGTTACAAGCTTCAAAGAAGTCCTCTTCTCTCCACTTCGTCCTGAAGCTCTGATAAGTCCACTCCTGATTCCTGGGGAAGTTTTGTCCTGAAACTCCAGTAGTATGATCTTGAACTTCGGTAATGTTCGGTCCTGAATATTGAAAGGTTGCTCCCAATACTTCTGAGAAGTTTCTACCTTACCATCGGAGAAGTTTTTTTTTTTCGAGGAAGTCTCTTCCTCGGGAATTATCTTTCTGAAGCTCTGGAAAGTCGTCTTCTAAACATTCCAGGATGTACCCTAAATTGTGGGTCTTTTCTTTCTGTACTTCTAGGAATCTAGGACTAATTCAGGGATATAAGGCTTGCTTCATTTAGAATTGGAATAAATTTTTGCTCATATTGTGGCGCTCCTGGTAGACGAATTTGGAAGTTCTTGGCACCCACGTGTCGGGAATTTTGTCAGCTTCACGTATGTATTTTTGACATTCCGCAAATCGACTGTACTTTGTAAATCATCAACATGGAAGCCGAAAGAAGGGAAAAAATTGTGCACAGTTATTTGGAAAATCCATTGTGGTCTGCATCTAGGCTAGCTAAACAGCTGAAATTGCCCAGAAATACCGTATGGCGCGTTATCAAACGGTATAGGGAAACATTGATGACGATTCGGAAGCCTCAAGCCAATCGTCGGAGTGGAACTGTCGACCGGAAACTGCGTGGTAAGATTTTGAAGACGATTAAGAGGAATCCCAATCTGTCGGACCGTGATTTGGCCAGAAAATTCGGTGCTGCCCATAGTACCGTGAGGAGAACTCAACTCCGGGAAGGAATCAAGTCGTATCGAGCTAGCAAACAGCCAAATCGGACCATAAAACAGAATAGTGTGGCCAAAATCCGTGCTCGGAAGCTATACGACCAGGTGCTGACCAAGTTCGACGGGTGTCTTCTGATGGACGATGAAACCTACGTCAAGGCTGACTTCGGGCAAATCTCAGGTCAAAAATTTTACTTGGCAACGGCTCGGGGGGATGTTCCAGCCAAATTTAAATTTGTTTTTGCCGACAAATTTGCACGAAAATTCATGATTTGGCAGGGTATTTGCAGCTGTGGCATAAAAACGAAAGTTTTCGTTACAAATAAGACAATGACGTCGGAACTATACCAAAAAGAGTGTCTCCAAAAACGAATTTTGCCGTTCATTCGATCCCACGACCATCCCGTAATGTTTTGGCCAGATTTGTTACAGCAAAGTCGTTCAAGAATGGTATGCAGAGAAAGGGGTCCAGGTTGTTCCGAAAAACCTTAACCCACCCAACTGCCCCCAGTTCCGCCCTATTGAGAAATATTGGGCAATCATGAAGAGGAGACTCAAGGCAAAGGGAAAGATTGTCAAAGACATCAATCAGATGAAGACCTGGTGGAATAAGATAGCTAAAACGATGGACGAAGAAGGTGTGCGCTGCCTAATGAGCCGTGTTGCAGGAGAAATTCAAGAATTCCTTCGAAACCGTGACGAATAATTTTATCCGTATTTTTTCTTAAAAGTATGAAAAAAAACGCTACATTTGCATAAAAAAAGGTCTTGAATTCAATAATAAATACCTGAATAAATAACTGAAATACAGGCAATTGTTTTTGTTCCAATTCTATCTGAAGCAAGCTTTATTTCTAAATCCCTAGTACAAATGTACTGAAATGATGCATTTAGTAGTACTTTGGGAAATTTAGAGTTTTAAGATTTATTTCAATAGCTCAGAACTTTTACTGTTGTTCTGTACCCCGAGTAGCAACCAACTGGACTTTAGAACTACAAACTCAGCAACCCCTTTTTACGGTAAATTTCTTGGCTCTCATTGTGACTTAATGGCAAAGGACCAATATTACCAACGCTTTGACCATAATTTTTAACGTGGGATTGGACACTATCATAAGTAGGGACTCCATGTTACCTCGGAAAGGGCCTGTACGATACTTATCTCCCGGCACATTGTGTCTCCAAGTGGCCCACCGCTTTCGTTTCTTCAAGGATTTCTACTTTAAATGATACCTACGATATTTTAAAAAATCAACAAAGCTTCTTACCGTATTTACAATACTGTTAAGATCCTTGTACGTTTTAAAACAGAAGTTCAGAGAATACCTTTAAATGGAATTTAAAAAATAGTTTGAATGTCTGTAAAAGTCTGCAACATAAATAAAATGTCTGCATCGCTAGAAAAGTCTGCAACTAAGATGAAAAGTCTGCAAATTTACAGACATGTCTGTGAATATGGCATCCCTGGTCCGACAAGACATCATACAAAAATCAACCATTTTTCATGAGTTGGTACTTCCAAAAAAACCGACTTCAGTATTCTAACATAATACACCAATTAAAGTGGCCAATAGATCACAGATGATCAATAATATGAAAAGACTGCCGATTGTCATACTTTTAGAAGCCAAAATTGGAAATATCCAAGTTCTCCAGTATAGAAATTGACTGTCCCTTTCAGATTGACTAAAAAAATGAAGGACATTCATGTAATTAAAAAAAAAAGGGATGTTAATATAGAATGCCGATTTATTGTGTGAATCGATTGCAAAGATATTGCAAGCAATAAATTAATGTTATACGGAACGAAGTCCGTTGGGTCAGCTAGTCAATCATAAAACCTTGAATAAGACTCATGAATGCATAAAGTAAGATAAGAGTTCATTTCATGATTTTGTATTCATGAGAGCAGACGCAGATTTGTTTCCGTGCAATGTTAGCATTAAAATTAGGGGTAGGTAAATTCGCTTCATGGAAGTTTTATCGTAACAAGAAGCAAATTTGGCATACATTAATGAATGAATAAATAACAAAAACTAACCAGTGTTGGCTTTTTTTAGTGGAATATCTGTAACTAGAAAATGAGAAGAAAGATTAAAAATGTTCATTTAATTCCAACTACCTTTATTACTTATCTTGACAGATACACTTATTTTGTCTACAATACAGTCGAGTAAAACTATACCACACTGAAGAAATCTGCACATTTTAGACGAAACACGTGTATCTGTCAAGATAAGCAATCAAGGTAGTTGGAATTAAAAGGAAGTTACTAATCTTTCTTCCCATAAATTGAAAGATTTTTCATTTAAATTCAATACAGATATCGCTAAATCAGGTCTGTTGTAGACTATAAATAAGTTTGTATGCGTATAAAAGATTTCAAACATATTCGTTGTTTACGCAACGAGGAAACATTTTACGCGTTTGTTAGAATTCATAATTAGTTCTGTGCATGATTGGACTAGAGAATTCATAGCATAAATTTTTGCAAAGCATTCCTATACATTATGTGACCCTTTTCTAATATTCTTCATCGAATAGCACAATCAATAAAGTTGCCTCTTTGCACCAGAAAAAAAAATACCGACACCAAAAACTCCCAACGTATTTAATGCACCCAATTCCACTTCCACAGCACCGACCGCCTCCCGATTCACCGATGAAAACCCCTCAGTTGCAGTTGGAAGAGAAATTCCGAAAATTCTATTTTGCTTCATCTGGTATTTGTCCCGTGCTGTGTGGGTAAATCGTATCGCGCAGGCCCCGCAGCTGCGCACGCATTTTCTTCTCCTTCCCGTCACTGCACGCACACTAGCACGCATACCGCCACTGATCCCGATTAAAATCTTCGACAAATCTTCGATCACATCACTGAATAAGGAAAATATTCTTCTTCACACGCGAGCGAATTGAAATGTCACCCACTTTCGCAAGGCCAACTACGACGACCACCTGAGGGGTGACCGGGCAGCCTGTGCACGGTTCACCCACAGCAGGAGCGGAGGAATTCACACCGAAGGGCAACGATCTCTGGAGTGGCTGAATGGCGAACCACGTGCGGGTTCGATCGACGGCAAAGGTCAAGTCACTCGAAAGTTCGGTCGTCGGCGCGGATTTCGGTGTACGCGCGTGATTTCTAAGCCTACCGAGATGGAAAATTTTCCTACTTTTACTAGACAAGCGGGCCCGAAGGCCAGTGGTCGACTAATTGAAGCTGAGAGGACGATTTTTTGTCGAGGTGGAAAATTTGGCCACTCACTCGCTGCCGCCGCGTGTTCGGGTTTTTATTTTTCATCTTTTGCGTGAGACACGAGGGGGGCATTTGGTGCTGAGTTTTTCATTCCGTTCGCAATGCGCTTGCGGATGGCACTTAAGCTAGGCGTTGAGAGCGACGGGCGAATCATAAACAATGTTGTGACGTTTCTCGATTCGATGACTATCGAAGCAAATGAAGTTTTGATACACGAAGAAAAACATACGTCCTCTAAATCGCCAACGTCCAGTCACGAATTTTGGAACAGGTCATTTTTTCCACACACTTTAAAGCTGTTTCCCAAATCGCGAACTGAGTTCAATTTTACTTTAACTTGACAGATGGAAAAGAATCGATTAATCGATTAAAATTTGTTATTGATCAACAAACTTTCGATAAGGTTTCTGTCAAAATTGAATAGCCATGTGTCAGATATAAGTCAGCTGGAGTAGCAGACTCAGTCGATGGTTTTCCATCTGTAATGCTTTAGTGAAAATTATAACTAATTCGCGAATTGGTACACAGCCTAAGTACACAGATAAATAGAAACATTGAATTTTCTGCGATATCTAATGCACATAAAGGGAATGCTAAATTTTGCAGAAAATAATGGGATATTTTAAGTAAATTTAAGCCAGATAACGCCTGTCTCAAGCCTGTTGTATGGAAGATTGCAGACATCGTTGTATGGCTCATCAAAGACTGCAACCAATTGCGTTGTTTACGCCTCCTTTGGCTTGGAATTAAACGAGGAGAAATTTTACGCGCTTGTTAAAATTAATTATTTTTTTTCTGTGTAGTAAACTGTTATTTCATTACTACTTACTTTTGATTTGTTTATCTTTTGTCAAAATATTGTCCAAAATGAAAATACCCAACAGAGGGAGCCAATATTGGATACACTCATACGTATCTACTTTTGGGATTAAAACTCACTTACTTTTGCGTCTAATTGAAGTGTGTTTCATTCAAATTATATACAAGTAAATGCAAATTACACTGAAAAAAATCATTAATATTAACAAGCGCACAAATGGACCCGAATTCCCATTCATTAGTACGGCGCAGGGCAGGAATCCTAAGCAAAAGCTTATCTTATGGGAAAAAAAATGCGGAAAATCGTATTATGATCGTTGTTCAGGAACTACTTGCCTTTTCGTAGGGCAAGTCACACCGATTATGTTATTTTCGATGGATCAAGCAAAGATACGACGCGATGGGGGATTTGTTTTCGGACTGGCAAAAAAAAAGCGTTTGATCGTTATGCTGGTCACTTACGAACTGAAATTTATTTCTCCTGTTAGGTACAATACTGTAGAGATGATCGAGTATGAGAGGTGTTGTGTGCGATTGAGTGTGAGTTCTATTGCGCGTATGTGGTTTACAATATGTGTTAAGGTAAGTGCAGGGTGGTCACACAATCTAATATAAAAATTCCCGCATTTTTCCCGAATTTTTCCCGCATTTTACGCCATTTTCCTGACTGTTAAGATGCGTTAATATAAATTACTCGTAGCTAAATCTCTGAGCTTCCAAACTTTTTCCAGTTTAATTTGCCACCAGAAACTTTCCATTTATATAAAAAACGCCTTTTTGTGCGATAGGATGAGCCAATTTTCAACAAATGTTGTCAAATTTGGTAGCTCCTTCTTGGTTCTAGCCAAAATTTGTCCAAACCATTTTCTTTTCTCTGGAATCCGGCAAACATCGTCAGACGGCATTGAGCACAGCTGCCCAAATTCTTCTTTCACCATGTGTTAACACCCTTACAAACGCAATTTGCCAAACCTCAAACACATTCGCCACCACATGAAAGATAAGTTCATTTCTGGCCTCACCTATTACAGCCGTGTAGCCAGATCTTCTAAGGGCATCTTCAACGGTGGTTCAAATCGTGATTTGGATTTATCTGTTTAGAACAACCGCAAAAACATCGCTGCTTCGCTGGTGTTTGTAATTTTTTTTTTATACCGGATCTATTTTGCATAATTTCAGAAATTATATAAGCTTCTAACTTCCTTACTGAACGCACTCTTTAAAAATTTAATTTAATGAACTTCGGAATATTTATGAAGATTGGATGGAAATATCTATAATAACCGTGCCAGAAGTTGATTAAACTTCTCGGCAGTTGAATAAAATAATTGGAAGTTTCCAGATAACCATGAAGTTTGCTCGCTTTCTTTCGAGAAGAGAAATGGTGGAACTTTAGAGAAGTTCATTGAATTGCCGAACAATTATTAACGTTTCTGGAAACTTGGATGAACTTCCAAAAAGATTGCTGATCATCCATGGAATAGGAACAACTTTCTGGAAATAACGGGAACTTAGAAAATCAGATTTTGCTTCCCAGAAGTGGTTTTAACTTCCAGCAGGTACGTATTCTGTGGTAAAAAGGAGAATATCACACATATTTGAACAACTTACGAGAAATTGAAAAAAAAAAAAATCTTGGAAGCCGTGGCATTTCTGTGGAATAGTTAGCATTACCGAAAAGTTGTTAAACCGTACAATAACTTGTTATGATCTCCAAGTTTGTGAACAGGTTGAAATTCTATGAAATTGATTAAAAAGTAGTTGGTTTCTTTATTCTCGTTTTGGTTGGGTTTGAAAAATTATCGAGTAGTAAGAAGTTTAAGTTCTTCTTAAAACTTAAATACCCTGAACTTTTGGGATGTTTTCGGAACGATTGGAAAGTTTCTCGATCACCTGGAAAGATCCTTGAAGTTCTAGGAAGCTCCCCAAACTTATGGAAAAATCCATTGAATGTTTCCTAAACTTTTCGAATGATCAAAAAATCCAGTTTCCTGTTTATCTGGGCCGTTTTCTGAAATCCTGGAATGTTCCCCGATTATGGGGGAAGTTTTCTGAAATTCTTGGACGATCGCAGGACTGAGAAATTTCCTGAATCGCTGAATCCCCTGAGCATCCGGGAGTTTTTTCGAGCTTCTGGAAAGTTCCCTGAACTTCTGGGAAGTTTTCTAAATTTCTGGGACGTTCTCTGAATGTCTGAGATGTTTGCTGACCTTTAGGAAAGTTTCCTGATCTTTGGGGGAGTTCCATGATCTTTGTGAGCATTTCCTGAAGTTCTGAGAAGTTTTTTAAATTCACAAGAAACCCTGAACTTCAAGGAAGTTTCTTGAACTTCTACATGTTTTCTGATTTTCTAAGAAGTTTTGTATATGTCTAGCAAGTTTCATGAAATTCTAGGAAGTTTACTAAACATCTAGGAAGATCCGCAAACTGTTGAAAAGCTTCAGGAATTTCTTGACTGTTCTCTATTGGAAGTTCTCTAATTTTCTGGAAAGTTCCTTGAATTTTTGGGAAGTTCGCTGAACATTTTAAGTAGTTCTATGAACTTCTGAAAAAATATCCAAAATAATCTGATAAGTTTTGTAAGCTTCTGAAAGCCCCCTGAAATTCTGGATAGTTACCTGAACTTCTGTGAAGAACCCTGCATTTTTAGAAACTTCCCTGAACTCGTGGTAAGCTCCTTGAATTTGTGGACAATTCCCTGAATTTCTACGAAAAAATCTGAATTTCAGGAAAGTTGTCTGAACTTCTAGGAAAAACCCTTAATTTCTGGAAAGTTTCCTGATTCAATGGTATGTTCCTTTGACATCAGGGAGAGTAACTAAACCTCGGGAAAGTCTAAGCCAAATCAAAAAAGTAAACCGAGCTTCTGATAAGTTCCGTGAGTTTCTAAGTGCACTGAACTTTTGGGAGATTATTTTTGTCCATCAGTTCCTTAATCTTTTCCGATATTGTGGGCGTAAATACTGCGGGCCGTAAGTCTTAAGGACAGATTTGCAAAAATTCCTCAGGGTCACCAACCCCCAAGTTTTCGTCGAGAGAACTAGCTGAGGGCATACATCAACATCCGTTTGGCTGCAGTGCACCTATGTAACACTAAGGCCAACATATCCAGCTGCATCGCAACAGCTGGAAAAAGTCATCAGTTGACTCTAGTTGTCCCATAATGTCTAGCATCATATCCCTTTGGCATGTTGAAACGTCGCAGAAAGTGCTTTTTGTCATAGGTTGGCGTGGCTCTATCTATTACTATCAGCACTATCTAATATCGTTTAAATGAGATGCATGCATTCACACACTCACCACCACTCAAACCAATCCATTGTAAAAAGTTTGCCAAAAATCCTCGGTCTCTGAAAAACAACAAAACTTCTGATTTCTGACACCTCTGACACCGCTGGATGATAGGTGTTGATGGGTTTAACAACAAGAAATACTACACCGGTGCGGAAAACGCAAAGTTGGTCTGTTTTAGCTGGTTCTGTTTAAGTTTGCTGATGCAAAACAACTATAAAGATGTTGAAAAAGACCACCGCTGAAGATGCTCTAAGCGGTACGTTTTAAACAGGCTGAACAATGAGATCGGTGGACCGAGTAAATGACAAAAACGCTACTCAAATCATATGAAAAAGGTGTTAGTATGGTTCCTTCCATATGACAAAAATTCCCGATGTCTTTTGAAATTGCCGCCTTTTTCCCGCATATTTCCCGATGATTTTGGATTCCCGCATTTTTTCCGCATTTTCCGATTTTCCAGAATCTGTGGCCACCCTGGGTAAATGTTCTATTATGGTAAGTATGTCAAATATTTGTTCGTATTCACATGTTTTGCATTTTGTAATTTTTTCTTTCGTTTCAGGTATCCATGATCAGGCGTGAACATGAAACGTCCAGTTTCAACAAAAATCCTGGTTATTTTCGCTGGCTTCTTCACCTGGCTCGATTGGAAGGACTGACACTTCGGTGACGGCCCGCTTGTAATGACCCGTAGCTGTCTTCACGACGACAACCCGGACTCGTCCGTCCTTACCTGGAATAGTCTCGACGATGCGCCCCAAAGGCCAGTGGTGCGGTGGTGTATTCTCTTTCAATAGAACTAGTTGACCTGGTTGAAGGTCGATCTGTTGCTTCTTCCACTTCGCCCGTTGGTGAAGCTGACTCACATAGTCACGTGACCAACGAGTCCAAAGGTCTTGCAGCGTCTTCTTCATGTCTTGCAGGCGACTCAAGCGCCCAGGATGGATGTGGTTTAGATCTGGTTCGGAGATTGCGATGAGGGGTTCCCCAACCAGAAAATGCCCTGGCGTCAGGACGGCCAGATCATCGGGAGCTTCAGTCATCGGTGACAGTGGGCGGGAATTGAGAACAGCTTCAACTTGTGTGACAACGGTGTGGAACTGATCCACCGAGAACGTCTTCAGTCCCATGATTCGACGGAAATGGTGTTTGAATGATTTGATTCCTGCCTCCCAAATGCCACCAAAATGTGGCGAGCGTGCGGAGATAAATTGGTACTTTATCCCGCTGTCAAAGCAATAGTTCCGCCAGTCTCGCCTTTAAACTGCAGCAAGAACTATTTCCGTGACGGCGACGAATTTTAACAGCTTTGCGAGTTCAGAAAAATATTCGAACAGCGTAGCTTCGCGTTCGCTAACATGTAGTGTCACAAGGCATCGCGCTTCCTCCTTCACTTGTTGCTCTTCTGGTTCTGGAATCAGCTGTTCAGGCCACTGGTCCATCGGATATAGCAAAAATCTTGGACCATGCCACCATAGTTCATCGTTTATGATCTCACTTGCCATAGTTCCTCGTGAAATCCGGTCGGCCGGGTTCAAGTCAGTGGGGACGTGTCTCCATTCGAGTCCTTTGGTCAACCGTTGAATTTCTGCGACGCGGTTGGATACGAAGACCTTCCAACTGTTGGACTTTGACCCAATCCAGTGCAGAACGATTGTTGTATCGGTTCTGCAGGTTCCGTAGACTCTGTCGTCTTGTGCAGCGTATCGACAAGCTGACTTCCAAGTAGGGCAGCGCAGAGTTCCAGTCGTGGAATGGTCTGGCCACGAAGCGGTGCGACACGGGACTTCGAAGTAAGTAGGTGGCTGTGTAGCCTTCCGATTTCGTCTTCCGAAACCACGTAGACGCAACAACCGTAGCCCTTTGCGGAAGCGTCACAGAAGCAGTGTAGAGTGTAACGACGAAAAGAGTTGGCCATAATCCTTCTCGGCACTTGCTGAGACCATAACAGCTCGATTTCACGACGGTAGGTCAACCACCAATCCTGAAGGTTCTTGGGAAGCTCCATATCCCATGATACCTTTTCCGCCCAAAGGGTCTGCACGAACATCTTGGCGTTGACGACGACGGGCCCAAGGAGTCCAATGGTATCAAATAGACGCGACATCTCGGATACCACCGATCGTTTAGTGATGACGTTTGTCTCTTGCAGAGCTGGAAACTTAAACATGAACATGTCGGATTTAGGAAACCACAGTAGGCCGAGGGTTTTGACGGTCGTTGAGCGATCGATCTCCAGTGTGTTGGAGATTTTCCACAACTCTGTAGGGACGCCGTCCAATGCTGCAATTTCGTTGGTAGTCCACTTTCGCAGCACGATCCCTGCGCTAGCAAGCAAAGAAATTAGTTGACTACATGTTTTCTGCAACGTGAGAAGATCATCGTACCCAGTCAGAACGTCGTCGACGTATGTACCCTTCCGAATGATTGATTCCGAATCGGTTAATACGTGCGAACTCATCTCCCTAACCCTAGCCCTAGCCTCTCGTACTCCTCCATAAACTTTCTATATTCGGCGTGAACGTTTTCATCGGCAGCAAAGTTCTTTTCCATGGATAGGAAACGACGTAGAGCAGAAGTGTTGGAGTCACCAATCTTCGGTACTAGTTCCTTGCGCAACGGTAGGCGGACGATGTAGCGACCGTCCTTATCCCTCTCTACGGTCTGATGAAAATGGTCTTCACAAGACTGCTCATCCGCAGTGAAGGCTTTATGGTCGTCTAGGTTCTCGATTTCCCAGAATTGTTCCAGTTGAGAGTCGAGAGAATCGCCTGAACAAAAATGACTTGAAAGTGCCACGTTGCTAGTTTCTGTTTCTGATATCTTGAACTGTTTTTTGGAGAAGGGTATACCCAGTATCAAGGCTGATCTGCTCTTGTTCCAATAGCGAGAAGAACAGCTCAGCACCTATGATGACATCAACTGCCAGGCTGATGTTGAATTGTGGATCTGCTAACGGAAGGTGACGTGGAATCCGCCAACGAGTAATATCTATGTCATGAACGGGTAGGGCGACGGTGAGTTTCGGCAACACAAGGCATTCTAGGCAGGTACCAAAGTATCAAAGCGAGAAGCGATCGGAAGAGTTACTCCGTAACGAACGTTGACCATGGATTGCCCGATGCCGCTAACTGGAGAGTTTAGTTTCGACCGCTTGAGGCTTAACCTTTGACACAAGGCTTCCGAAATGAAGCTGGGCTGGGATCCACTATCCAAAAGTGCTCTGACTAGTTGGAACTGATTGTCCGCACCTCGGAACTTAACCACCGCAGTGGATAAGAGCACTGTAGGCATTTTCGAGTTTATTCAGAAGCTGGACGTGTCGGTTGAACTCATCTGCTAAGTCCAGTAGACCCACCGGTGTTTCTTTCTTAAGAGGAGAAATTGAAAGCAATCCAGCCATATGCCTTTCAAATCAGCATATGCTTGTTCTCGAACCGGGTTTTCAACAAGTTCCATGCAACCAGATAATTATTTGCGGTGAGATCAAGGGATGAAATCATGCAAGCAACTTCACCAGTGACTGAAGCTGCAAATGACTTGCTAAATCATATATTTTTGGCGTACTTTGACAGCTTCTGCTTTTCAACTTCCTCAGCGACATCGAATTTATGATGAGCAGTGAAAGTTTTGGTAAGAGTCAGTTTCTTCGCCACATTTCGAACTGAACTGTTGGGATTCCTCTTGAAAGCTTGAACTACCCGCTTGTGATCCTTAACACTATACGGAGATACAATTTCGCCACGTTTTTCTTTCCAATCGATGGTCAAACGTTCGTGGTGCCGATTTAAAACACGAGACACCGTATGATGTACCATTCCCAGCCACCTGCTGATGGCACGATGAGAAAAATCCGGATCTTCGAGGTACGTGCGCAAATTTCTTTGCGCCGCTGCTGTTCTTCCGGCTGCATCTTCGCAACGATTGCACATCTGCTGTTGAAACTTACACAGCGTAAACAAAAACACATTGAACTAATTCCACCCAAAATTTCAATAGAAAAAAACCCTACGGGTAAAATGTTATAGCCATTTAAAAGTGGTGCAATTTGATTCCGTACAACCTTTATTCCTGTATTCGAAACCAAACTTCTGAATCAAACGCTTACTCGGTTTATTACTCGTTCTGAGATTGTTCCTTCTCTCAAACATGAACAGTTCTTTGGACACTTTTGATTGTTATTTTTTGAATTCTCCCCAGTGCGGAAGTAACGATCTTTGATGAAGTTTTCAGAAGCAGATAATTTCTCATCTCCATGCGAAACGCTAGGAGCGGACAGAAATTTTATTGCTAGAACAAATAGATATGAAGAGAAAGTGTATTGATAGTTCTGTATAGGGCAACGGCAGGCTTTGAAATTGAAAGATACAAGATTGAAAACAAGCAGAGGGCATTTGAACGGTAGTCCGCTCCTTGCACTTCGCATGGAGATGAGAAATTATCTGCTTCTGAAAACTTCATCAAAGTTAACTAGAAATTAGAAGAAGAATTAGTATCTTCCATTTAATTCCAACTACCTTTGCTTATCTTCGACAGATACGTGTATTTCGTCTACAATGTGCAGACTTCTTCAGTGTCTCGTACTAATAACTCGACTCGAGTCGAGTTATTAGTACGAGACACTGAAGAAGTCTGCACATTGTAGACGAAATACACGTATCTGTCGAAGATAAGCAAAGGTAGTTGGAATTAAATGGAAGATACTAATTCTTCTTCTAATTTCTAGTTATAGGTATTCCACTAAACAGCTCAAACCCTCTAGGATTCATCAAAGTTGTTTGGAGTTTTACTGACCAAAAGAACGTAATTCTCATGATTTCATGCATTTCAATTTGAGAAATTTTGAACCAACTAGTGAGTTATGTGAGAAACAAATATTTGATAATTTTGAGCTTGAATTAAATTGCATTTTTCTTATTTTACTATTGAGATGTTGTTTTAAATCATATGATTAAAAGATATTTGGCTAAATGGCTTCTAACACTAAAATTACTTGGCATGGCATTTCACAGTAGAATCTGGTTTTAAATTCAGACTTTTCTCAAATGAGTTATTCGTCCTTCTGAACAAAAGTTACAATAAACTATCAGAGAAAAATGTTGCCTCGTATTTACTGATGATTATCAAAACATGGTGAGAGATAATATGATCAAACTAAAGCAAGAATACTCATAAACATACACATAAAATAGGTCAATATTTTATTTCAGTATCACCCTCAGATCCATCTAAAAACTCATACCTGCCATGCATTAGACTAAACGGGAAATATTTTTTCTGCACTTCATCCTGCGCATAGCCAACTGAAAGATATTTCAGCTCTGGTGCATAACGATTGCAAGAAGGTCCTTTGATGCGCACCAAAAACTCAAGCCAACCGTCACAATCCCGGTATCCGTTGACCCAAAAAAGGCTTTTAGCTTGATTCTCTCCGCATAACAAGAGGTCCGGGACACGATAAAATCTGTATCTACTAACTTTTGTAACTTTTGAAATATTGCACGTAGGAATGAAACATTTCACTGTGGTATAGCTGAGAGTCTATGATGAAAAAGACTATGATTGATGTTTACATTTCATGTTTAGTATTCAAGATGGCGGCGAAAGAAAAACAAGTGCGCGAGCGAATTTTGTACGGGCGTACGGCAAATTCTGACTTGTCAATACGGAACCTTGGAAAAACATTGGATTTGCCTAAATCCACTGTTCACAATGTGCTCAAATCATGTTCGGAACGTTTGACGGTGGAGAGGAAACCGAGAACTGACAAAAACATTGGGCGCGCTGATCCTGTCATGGACCGAAAGGTTAAAAGGATATTATCGAAAAACCCAAATCTCTCCATTCGAATGGTGGCTCGTAAAATAGGGATGTCGCCTGGTTTTGTCCAAAAATTTAAACAACGTCTGGGACTTTAGTCGTATAAAGTAAAAACAGTTCCAAATCGCAACGACAAACCGAACTTGGCAGCAAAATCACGGGCTCGACGTTTGTACTGCGAATATTTGACGAAGTTTTCATGCGTTGTTATGGACGATGAAACTTATGTCCTGGAGGATTTCAAGCAGCTTCCAGGGCTGGCTTTTTATTCTGCTATGGCCAGAAATGCTACAGCTGAGCATTTCAAAACAAAGAAGGCATCGAAATTTCCAAAAAAAATACCTTGTGTGGCAAGCAATTTGCACGTGTGGCAAAAAAACAAAAATCTTTCGTCACTACAGGTACAATTAACAAGAAGATCTATCAAAAAGAGTGTCTGCAGAAGCGATTGCTACCCTTCATCAAAAGTCACAAAGAAAAACCTTTGTTCTGGCCTGATTTGGCATCATGCCACTATGCTATAACTGTGATTGAGTGGTACCAAGCAAATCAAGTGAACATTGTACCAAACACCTCAAACCCGCCAAATTGCCCAGAGCTACGACCAATCGAGAGATATTGGGCTCTGATGAAGCGGAAGCTTTCTGGAAAGAAGCAAGGAATCAAAGACATCAAACACTTCCCGTAAATTTGGACAAAGACGGCTTCTACGATTTCTGAAGAGTCTGTACAAACCCTAATGTTACGGGCAAAGTTCGAAAATTTTATGCAAATACCGAAAAACTATGTTTTGTCTTCACAAATTGTTATAACACATCCCATGAATCTGAAATAAATAAACTACGACGGAAATATGATGCGAAATTTATGTTTTATTCATGTTTTGAAGTGTCCGGATTATTACGGATTTTGAGGTGTCCGGATTATTGCGGATTATTGCGGATTTGAGCTCTAACACTACGTCAACAGTTCATTGTTGTCATGGAAACATTTTGCTGTTGGGAATGAAGTTGTTGAATGATCGAAAATGTTGGTGCTAAGAGTGCCCTGCTTTTGCAAACTGTGATTCGGATGTGTTCTTGCAATCTCTAATGCGTTTGAAGATACTTTTTTAGATTCTTATTTCCTTTTCTCTGCAATACGTTTATGCTAGTAGACAATTTCCGGCCGAACGTCCATTCATATGCCAAACGTTTTTATGGTGGACAGTGGTAACTGCTTTCGGCACACAATATCGGCTAAGGACGATCTAAATACCGAACATGAACCTCGGTTGCAGAGTCCGATTTCAGTCAGTGGCGAGCAACAACTCCAACTTCTTTAACCAGAAAAGTACAATTCGACTGTCAGATTCAAAACAAACATGTTTTTAGCCGATCTTCAACGATGAGATACACTTGAGAGCCAATTTCGATATCAACAATCTGAACATATTTATTTGACAACATCTTCGACACAAAAGTCGCACAGACTGGTTAATCGACACTCTTAATTCTATATTTAAAAACTACTTTGCTAACATTAAAATCGAAACAGTCACACACTTCATTGAAACGTCTACAACATAAATCCAGTGGATTGTTCAGGCCGTAATTTGTTCGATGGCTGGGGATCCACAGCAGTTGCCGACTTCGGAGCTGACGAGTAGGTACATAAAACCTCACATTTTCGAGAAGGCTGCTACAGTCGATGTTGCACTTAAGCACGTCGAAAATGAACAACCTTTGCAGCATCACTCGACGACTCACCAGCGGTTCTAAATCGAGGAGTGCGCATCGATGTTCGTATGGCGGTAGGTTCACTGGGTCGTTCCATGGCAGGCCACGTAGAGCATACCTTATGAAGCGCTTCTGGACTCTCTCAATACGAGCTATATGGACGGCATGATACGGAGCCCAAACCTGCACTCCATATTCAAGTACACTGCGAACTAAAGCACAGAACAGGGCCTTCAGCGCATGCACGTCATTGAAATGGGCTGTGTTCCGGCGTAGGAAACCTAGCATCGCATTGGCTTTCGCAGTTGTCACTGAGATGTGTTCGTTAAAGCGAAGTTTACTATCAAGTATGACGCCAAGATCCTTGATCGACGTGACTCTTTCTAATGGCAAGGTGTTCAGCCCGTAGTCAAAAGATACAGTAAAGGGCGATACGGTCAAAATTTGTCACCCTTCAGTCCGACATCGAGTGAACGTCATTACTTTACATTTCGCCGCATTCATTTGCATTCCGTTCATTTCGCACCAAGTTGAAACACGTTCAATATCAGCTTGCAGTGCACCGCGATCCACAAGCGACTTAATCACGCGAAACAGCTTTAAGTCATCTGCATAGAGCAGTTTCCCAGACTTGAAGCTATCGCACATATTAATTATAAAGAGTACGAATATCAGAGGACCAAGATGACTGCCCTGCGGGACGCCGGAAGGAATATCAAATACATTCGACCTAGCATCGTGCACTTTGACAAAAGCTTTGCGCGCAGACAGATATGATTTCAGCCATTGAATGATCCAAGAAGGTAGTCCCAGGCGGTTCAATTTTTCAATTGCCAATACGTGAGGCACCTTGAGAAGTCAACTTAGATTGCGTCAACCTGACACCGCTTTTCCAGCTCATTGATCACACTGTGGGTGTATGTCATGAGGTTCGACGTTGTTGACCGCTTTTTTACGAATCCATGTTGATGCTCGGATATCACAGGTTGCAAGGCAGGATACAGCACGTCGTGCAATAGACTCTCAAAAACTTTCGCTAGGCAGTTCAAAATAGATATCGGTCGATAATTCTCCACGCAATGTGTGTTTCCAGCCTTGTGGATTGGAATTATTGATGCCAGTTTCCAAGCATCCGGAAATACTCCTTCGATCAAGGATCGGTTGAAAATCGCTGCGACGGGAACAGACAGCGACTGAGCACATTCTTTGACAAAGACGGGCGGAATGAGATCGGGACCAGGACCTTTAGATGAATCGACAGTGCTGAGAGCTTTCTGAATATCGTCATCACTGAAAATGACTTGGGAAGTCGAAGGTTATACGATGGAAGACTTTCCGAGTATTGCTGCGACATTGAGGTGGGTTGTCGTCGTGTATGGAACGAAAGAACTCGGCGAATAGATTTGCAGCTGCAACCGACGAGCGAGAGCTATGAGACTTGCAAGAAACATCAATGGGAACTCTGGCAGAACTTTTGCGATTGTTGATGTAGGTCCAGAAGGAAGAAGGATTTTGTCTGAAATTTGCTTGGATACTGTCGACATATTCACGGAAACGAATCTGTTGCAGATGAGTGTACTCCTCTTCAGCAAGCTTCAACTCTCTCGTGTTCGTAGAATTCCTGTTGCGGAAGAACCGTTTCCTGATCTTTCGTAAGCGGTTACGACAATTGCGGAGTTGTGGCGTCCACCAAGGTTGGCTAAACTGCTTAGAAGGGCTACGAGGTTTTTCAGGAACAGTATCCCGGATGATTTGATGGATAGTTCCTTAGAAAGTGGTAACTGAGGCATCGATTGAATTGTTGTTCAGTAGCTGATTCCAATCCTATGTGGCGATCATTGCATTTATGGCCTGATAATCACAGCGACTGAAGTCCAGAGCATTACGCGGCGTGATGCCTGATAGAGAATCATCCTCGCGAGATCGGGCGTCCACAGTTAAAATGATGATGAGCGTCAATTTTTAGAAGGGCAGATGGAGCCTCGAAGAGATCTATGATACATGGATCACTTACGAATACCAAGTCAAGTAGCTTTCCGTTCGCGTTCAGAAGATCATTCACCTGATAGAGGCCTGCTGACAGCATAGACTCAACTAGGGCAAGCTCCTGTTCCGTTGACATATTAGTTGGCAAGTATCCCAAAATCTCTTCATCCAATCGCCAGATTAAATTTGGTAGATTGTAGTCTCCAAAGCATACGATTACATCACGGGGGTTGGCTTGACTTTGAATTTGGTTGACTGATTCCACGTGTCTTGCGTAGCTCTCCGGACAGCTATTTGGTCGAAGATAAATGCAGCAAACGAATAAGGAAAATTGCGGAAATACAACCCGAACAGCCGTTTGTTCCAGACTATCACAATCCACTAGATGTACGGCCTTGCAGTTCAGCTCCAATTTTACAGCAATCAGTACGCCACCACCTCTTCGCAGATTGCTGGTAGAAGCATTGCAACAATAAGAATAACAATAATTTTGTTGATACTTGCTTTTCCTTACAGTGATTCTGTCTGATCTTGAGACTCTGAAAGAAGAACAATCGTTTGTGTTTAGAAAGAATCCTACGTCGATAAATAAAGTGCGTATTAAAATCCGCCCTTAGCCAAACTGAGAACAAACATCAAAATTAGCATCAACAATTTAAATTCTCTAATCCTGACCAATGCCGAACACTCAATAGAAAAAAAAAACATCCAATTCATCCGCAATGATCGGCCTCTCAGACGAAAATAACCCGACAAGGCCTCCCGTCATGAGGAGCACTCAGGTACCAAGTATCTTCTTTCTCTGCCACCGGTATGTTCGTTCAACTCGTCCGGCTTTTGAAAAACGACGCCGGTGACCACCAACTTGTGCTGCGAAGTTGTTCGAAGGAAAATTTTCCCATAAAACTGATGGGACTTGGGAAAATGTCGGAATGTGATGTAACATCTTCGTGTTGTCTTTGCCTTCGTAGTCTTTTGCTACACACGATTCGTACTGCTCGGTTGTTCACTTAAGCTGAGCCGCACTCGGGACTAGGAGTTTGTAAATGTGAGAATTTATTTATACACGGTTGATCTCAGTGGCTCAGTGATCATGTGGCTTGTACCGGACGAGGATGGGGGACGAACGCGTTTAAGGCATTGAGCATCGATTGAGTCATATTTATGAATGAGATGCTGGCAAAGTGCATTGACGCTGTTGGTGACTTGTGACTTGCGATATTTTTGTAAGTTTATGCAAGAAAATCTG
Source organism: Aedes japonicus (assembly GCA_034211315.2). NCBI lineage: Eukaryota > Metazoa > Arthropoda > Insecta > Diptera > Culicidae > Aedes > Aedes japonicus. The sequence continues at coordinate 10,365 of JASCZW010002730.1, read as the reverse complement.
ACCTCAGAATTGAACCCCAACTCACATTCTTCCATTGTGTCAAGCGAATCCCAACCACCTCGACTGAACGGAGGGCACTGCCATTAGTCGTCAGTTGCATGCAACAGCTGAGTTGCATCGCTCTCATTCCGTTCGATCATCCCTGCAAATCGCTTCAGATCGTCTTCCGCTCAATCCATCTCGCACTCAACCAACAGTCCATCGCAATACACGTAGTCGGGACATAGTGTTCTCTTTTGCTGACTGGCAAGTTCGAGTACAATGCCATAAATCAACCCCCCAACTAGCACAATTCACTACAAAACAGCTCCCATCAACCCCGTTTTTCTTTTCTTTTCATTTCCTCGATTTCCCTTCGGACCCACCCACCTCCTCGCCATGCCAACCACATTTATTGAACTCGCCTCGGCTGCAGGGCAATTATCCTACCGCGAGATAGTGCGTTTCCCATCAATGAGACGACTCCCACCGTCAGTTGCCGATACTGGTTGTGATGATGTTCGAACGAGGCGCCCATCAATTCGAGTCGGTTCTATTTATCACCCAAACCACGAGGAAATTCCGCTCTCCTCTCTCGCTCTCTTCTCTCGTTTCACCGAATTTGCCCCATCCAGGAAAGAATGCACTGTGAGTCGGTTGGGATCATCGAATTTTCCTCGCGATGATGATGACGTTCAAAAAGGGAATGTTTCAGAGAGAGAGAGAGAGCGAGCGAGATACTTTTGGTTCGGATTTGCTCTTTTTACACGCATAGACGCATGGTCGCTCTCTTGAATCGAGATGCATATGGTTGGAGAGATTTGATTTAGTTCTGGGAGCAGAGGAAAGGCGGTTGTAAACATGAACCAATATAAGAGTCATCAGCTGAGATTATTGCATGGCAATCATTGATTCGCAGTGAATTTAGAGATGCTCGAAATGTTTGAAAAGTTAATAGAGTTGTTGTTTATATTATCACTTTATTATAGAGTTGGTTGGTTTCTAGTTAATAGAGTTAATGAAAAGAGATAAAATTACTGGTCGCAGTATTTTATGTTTCAAAGAGCAGAAAAGAAAATGAAAACTGCAACAAGCGAAACAACAATATTCAGATATGTATTTGAGTGTGATGACAGAATCCTAAATGCGAAGGTGCGACGAAAATTGTCACGTTATGAGCGCTCATAAGGACTAGGGATTGTATGCATATAATGGACCCCCTGGCATATTTCTGTAATTATTTCGTTATTATCACATTTAACCATCTCAAAACACATAGTATCAACACTAAAACAAAGGTAAGAATATGATTCCTCACAATTTTCACCCATTAAACATCATTATTAATTATTTTTACCTGAGCACTGCATGGTACAGTGATTTGTTAGTATTTTCGTTACAGCAGAGAAAAATAGCAACTGATCATGTGCATAAATTGTAGATAATAAGAGTTCATTTTCAACACGTTAGTACCTATAGGATTTATATTCAATTTTACTAGACAGATATGAAAACAATGAAAATTGTAAAAAAATGTATAAATTTTGAGGGTCCATTATACGAATGATTGGAAGTGCTTTGTTGCCCTTTTGGCAACTCCTTCATTTCTGTTTGTAAACGAACTGAACTTATTTTATAATGGGAAAATTTATAAATGTAAGCATACTTACATGGAATCTGAACTGCAACAGTGCATTCGAGCGATCCAAAACAGGCGTGCAAGCAGTATAAAATTCCACGCTCTACCATGAAGTATCGTCTCGGGAAAAGCTGGTCTGGAAGAGCTACCCAAGTAGCACACAAAACATATTTAATATTCAACACCTAGTTTTAATGTTTCATTTCAGTAAATCTGCAGTAACAAAAAGCATATTTTGTTACAGCAGAGTGTATTTCACGTATGCTATATACTAGGTATTGCATTGGTGTTGCTCAAATGGTTTGCCAAGATAATTCAAAACAAACATTGGAGTTAGTCGAGACCTGTTTGCCTTTGTAAACTTGCAGTTAAGTAATCTTAAACATGACGTTGCATACTTAATATTTTCCAGTATATGTGATGTTTATTATGAAGAAATTTTGACCTCCAGTGCAACATAACAAATAATATACAAACTTGTTCCAATAAAGCATTCTGATACTTAAGATCTCCAAAAACACGTTTTTTGAGCCACATACGCAACTTAATGAGAACGTAGCATAAAGTGAATAATGTTACGTTTTTGCAACGTTCAATTGCACATTACCACGGCAGTTAAGACGATTAAAATATCTCCAAATGAAATGCACACTGCCGACCACATGTATTTTGATATTAATGAAAAAATAATCAATTCATAATTTGATCAGAGGTTGATGTTTATATACATGCCTAACAAAGAAAATGGCTTAAAGTGTTCGTTGTGTAACCTCTAATGGCTATGATTTTCATAATAGTGGCTATTACTATTTAACTTTGAAACAAGGATAACTCAAATAGTGAGAGCAAACTATTTTAATTTTCAGCTGCCCTAACTAATTAATATCAATAACATAGTTACCTACGTAAAGCTGAAATATAACTTCCCAAACAAAATATACTGTTGTGAGATTACTAGTTGTGCGTAAGGAACATGAGCTCTTATGATGAAATTTGTCAGAAGCAGATAATTTAGCATCTACAAGAGAGGCTCTAATAGTGGACAGCAATTTATTACTAGAACGAATATAAATGAAGACAGAGTATTGATAGTTCCGTTTAGCATAACGGCAGGTTTAAAATTGAAAGATACAAGTTGAAAACGAGCGGTGGGCATTTGATCGGTAATATGCGATCGGGCACATATTCTTTGACTAAGCTACCCCAGTGCAGGGTCGGCAAAGGGGAGGATACCAGTCAAGGGGATAGAAACAAATTCAATGATTTCACAAAAAATCCTTTGACCCTATTTCAAGAACAAAATTGTTGCTATGCTCCCAACTATAACCTAATCTATTCAACATATAGTAAAACGTTGGTATTGATAAAATTTAAAATGTATCAGCACCTGATTGTATATTTTTCAAATTGCAAATTTAAATCAAAACTTAAGCAATAATATATGTATAGAAGAGATTCTAATGTTATGGATATGGAATAATCGATATATCATAACCGAAAATATTCATAATAGGGTAATGGGATGTAATGTTAGCCTAGCTCCTTGATTCGGCCTATGTACCAAATATGTCATTATTTCGGCGATAATCAACAAAATCATGTTGCTATGAGAATGACCGATCTATTTCAAAGCAATTGAGACATAATTAATGAATTTATAATTGCTCACTTTCGCGTAATTTTCGATTTCCTTAACTTTTCGGACACCATAACTTTACTGGTTAAGCTGAACAGATTATCTACACGCTCTTCGATTGATCTAAATTTGCCGAAATTGAGCCTATAAACCGAATAATGCAGCCAAGATGTACAGAAAATAGTCACACGTAATAAACTAACAGGTCACATAGGTAAAATAACAATGATTTAACATGAAAACCATAGACCCAATGTTAGGGACATGTTTTTTTCTAGGTTCCCAATAATGGCCTGTCTTACGGAAAGCGTAGTAAAAATGTTGTTATTGGTAACATTTACAATACAAATGTCTGAGTTTTAGTTGAATGTATTTCATATGGCTCATCTTAACACAAACTAATGTCACAAAATCTGTGTAGAGCGAATTACAATGTTTTGATTGCCAAATGACCGCTAAATCATATGTTAAACCCATTTAAGTGTTTCTTAGCAGTTTAAGTAAAGTTTGATTGTTAGTAAAATTGTTTTCTGGGTAGAGCGAAAACAGCTGGGAACGCCTTGAGTCAGAACATTGGCAAAAAGCGTACATAATCAACATTCAATAACAAATCTATCGAATGAGACGAATTTGCATCCATGAATAGACCCAATTTGATGCCTACAGACCGACATAACATCCATATCCCTTGAAAGTTTCTGACTTTATAAAATGCGTTGTGTAACTTTTCGTGATTAATACTACCAGATAGATTATTGAACATATCTTAGCAAGTGTATAGCTAGTTAAATTTTGCTTCCAGCTGAAAAACTTTATGAGTTATGATAAAAAATGTAATCGATTGTTGCATACTAGGCTGAGTCAAGGGACCTAATTCTTTTATATTTGTTGAATATAAATTTGTTGCATGCAATTTTGTGTTGAGTCATGCGAATAAAGCTGAAAATGAAATGCTTAAAGTAGCAATAAAAATAAAGTTTTCGTCTTTTAAAAGTAACCTCCTTTAAGCTATCATACAGTTGAATTTTTCTGGCTAGTAGTTTTCATCATAAACAATTGCATAAATAATTGCAATTGATAGTAATCTAAGTTCTACACATAAACATATTTAGAACGGTTTGATATTTTCCACATATATTAAAATAATTTCATTTAGAAACAGTTGTGTCTACCATTGGATTTTTTTTGTGTGACCTAGACCACAATTATGGATGATCAAATTGCGAACAATCCAGACATTTAATGCATGGAAGAGTAGGTAATACAAGGATGTTGTTTTATTATTCCTTTTGAACCTCTTAATGAAATCCTCACTCAATTGTTAAGTATAGTTTAATAAAAAAAACATGGTGTAGCTTCTGAATTATTCAAATTCTTTGTTCTATTTGATCTAAAAAATTGGTTGAAAGCGTATATGACATTATTGTTTTATTTGTAATGCCAATTTATTTTTTTTCCCAGTACAAATAAGCAGCTGTTAGTATGGTTTAATATTAAATATATTACTATCTTATAATGTGGAATTCATTTTTTTTCTAATAATAAGTAAATCAGGTATACTAAAACAAAGAAAATTAACTATCAAACTAATTATGTTACTATTGTCCAGATATCTATAATCTAGAGATTTCTGCATGGACAAACATCAAAGAGGAATTCACGTGTTAGGATTGGAATATAATTATTTTAGCCGGTAGTGTATTTGGTTTGTTCGTAGATGCCATATGTCAAAATTTTTCCATACGAAATGAGATTTTAAAATTTCACTGATTCCTCCACAGTTTGAACTTAACATGAACATGTAACGATTTTTTAATCTTCGAATGAATCATTAATCTGATTCTTCCATATGTAAACATAATTTTACACAAATGTTTCTTTTCCAAACTCAGAAGCAATGCTCTATTCTCAAGGATTTATTCAAGGGTATTTATATTTTTCGTAGTAGAACAGAATTTTGATCCATAAATCTGAAAGCGTTTAAAAATTAAACTTATACCAACACGATTTTCGGATCATTTTGTTTCTCAATTTTTTGATCACGAATATTTGGTTGATGAAGATATCCTTTAAACAAAAGCTATCCTCGCATTCATTTAAACATCGGTATCATCTCACTTTCTTGCAACGCGAATTAGAATATTCGAAAGTTTTATTAAATGCTATTGCAACTCTGTAGAAACAATGTCAAGTTGCAAATAGCCTCCACCTTTGCGCTTTTGCGTTGCTGTTGTGTATGATTTTGAGGTACATAGCCAACAAAACCATCCCTAATTTGTTTCAAGAGCGATTTTTTATGCTCTATTGAAACAAATTAAGTATAGGTAGGAGAGGTCTATCAAACGCAACGTCTACAAACAAGGTCCACCAAGTCTGATCAGATTGATGAATTTGGTGGCATTTTGGAGTTGGCAATTAGGACCAGCACTAGTTTTCGATTCCATTTGTACAAACCTTACAATTTTTGTATTAAAGGTCGAAGACTGGAACAGAATTCATTTAGGTGCTTTTTGCCCTTATAGAGGCTTTTAAGTCATTAACCAGTACGCCTCTTTTGTAATGGTTGTGTAGAAACGTATTTCATAAGGAATGAGGAATATTCAAGAATTGGAAATAGTGTATACGTATAATCTGGCTGGTCTCTCCCAGCCGCATCGTGAAGATTGGTATGCAGCATCATCTAATGAAGTAATCAATCTTAGGAAAAAAACAAATCTGGGAAAAAACGAGCTGAACGCATAAAGAAAACAGAATTGAAAAAGTTGTCTACGATCACAAAATTGAGGGAGACATTGTCACGTTTGAAGAACTATAGCCAGACCGGCGGTGTTTTGAAGAATTGTTGAACTTTTCAAATATGACTAAATGTCTATGCTGGTTGACATTACATGCTTAAATAATGAAATAATAAATAGTTTGTTATATGTATGTTTTGTATTCCACACAAGAAAAACGTTGTATGCGTACGCATGTTACAACTTGTTCAACTAGGGTAAATGTACCGCATTTAACCAACTTTGTTCATATTTGAGCTCCTTAAACAATTGGTTAATTTTATATATTATCAGCGTTTTTTTATGCTCGATTATCTCGATTTGTATACAATCCAGGCCCGTTGAGGTGACTTACTAAAGATGACATAGGCCCAAATATGTAAGTCCTGTCAAACATTTTGTAGTCTACTTTGATGTTGTAGAAGTTTGTCTTGCCTCGACTTACAAAAATTGGACCAAGAATTAGTCAAGCTTGTTTTGAGTACACGGGTAATAATCCACAAATACTTATTGGCAAACATCCATTGAGATTTTTAAATTTTTAGATTTCAAGATTATTAAGGGTTTAGATTTTTTCGATTTTTCGATTTTAAGACTTTTCGATATTTAGATTTTAAAGATATTAAGATTCATGGATTTTGAGATACAAGATTTCAGATTTTAGATTTATAGACTTTTAGATTTTATATATCTATGATTTTTAAATTTTTAATTTTTAAATTTATAAATATTTAGATTTTTAAATTTTTTAGATATTTAGATTTTTAATATAATAGATATTTGAGATTTTAAGATTTTTAAATTTTTAGATCTTTAGATTTATAGAATTTTAGATTTATAGATTCATTGCTTCTCAAAGATTTAGATTTTGGGCCTTTAGAATTCAAGGTTTTTACATTTTCAGATATCTATGTATATTAAATTTTGGCCTGTATTTCAGTTATTTATTATTGAATTGAAGATCTTTTATAAAAACGCAGCGTTTTTTCATACTTTTAAGAAAAAATACGGATAAAATTATTGCATCACGGTTTCGAAGGAATTCCCGAATTTTTCCTGTAACATAGGCTCATTAGGCGGCGCACGCTTTCTCGTCCATCGTTTTAGCTATCTTATTCCACCCAGTTGATGTCTTTGACAACCTTTCCCTTTGCCCTGAGTCTCCTCTTCATGATTGCCCAGTATTTCTCAATGGCAGCATAATTATTCATCAATTAAAAGAGAGATTTGAGCAATAAACAATGAAAAAAGTGCCACTCAATTATTAGCAGCCTGTGCCAAATAGTAATGGTGATCGTGCATTGTAATCAGGAATGAGCAATAAAGATGAGAAAAGAACTTCGGATAATCGAATTGTGACCGGTAAATCTGTCAAATAAAGCAACAGCTATTACATATGTGCAATTAAATACGGCAGTATTTCCGCCAAATTATGTAATTTGAGCACTAAATTATTCGCATACGTCTCACTTTTGTTGATTTTCCCATAAAAACAGTAAAATGAGCAATGGATATTTATATGGTTATTTATTTATCCATTGCTCATTTTACTGTTTTTTGTGGAAAATCCAACAAAAATTAGAAAGACATATGCGAATAGTTTAGTGCTCAAATTACATAATTTGGCGGAAATATCGCTACATTTAATTGCACATCATACTAATAGCTGTTGCTTTATTTGACAGATTTACCGGTCACAATCAGATATTCAAAGATCTTTCTCATCTTTTATTGCTCATTCTAAATTTTTAATGCTGATCATACATTGTTTGTTGGCACAGGCTCAATAATTTAATGGCACTTTTTTCATTTTTTGGTGCTTTTTCTGAATTACTAAGTGCAGGTAAATATTTTAGTCATTTCTCAATACTGCGGAACTGGGGGCAGTTGGGTGGGTTAAGGTTTTTCGTAACAACCTGGACCCCTTTCTCTGCATACCATTCTTGAACGACTTTGCTGTAATGACAGCTTGCCAAATCTGCGCCAAGACTTTACGGGATGGTCGTGGATCGAATGAACGGCAAAATTCGTTTTTGAAGATACTCTTTTTTGGTATAGTTCCGACGTCATTGTCTTGTTTGTAACGAAAACTTTCGTTTTTTGCTGCGCAGCTGCAAATGCCTCGCCAAATCATGAATTTTCGCAAATTTGTCGGCAAAAACAAATTTAAATTTGGCTGGAACATCCCCTCGAGCCGTTGCCAAGTAAAATTTTTTGACCTGGGATTTGCCCGAAGTCAGCCTTGACATAGGTTTCATCGTCCATCAGAAGACACCCGTCGAACTTGGTCAGCACCTGGTCGTATAGCTTCCAAGCACGAGATTTTTGCCACACTATTCTGTTTATGGTCCGATTTGGCTGTTTGCTCAGCTTGATACGACTTGATTCCTTCCCGGAGTCGAGTTCTCCTCACGGTACCATGGGCAGCACCGAATTCTTCTGGCCGAATCACGGTCCGACAGATTGGGATTCCTTTAATCGTCTTCATCGTCGTCAATGTTTCCTTCATACCGTTTGATAACGCGCCATACGGTATTTCAGGGCAATTTCAGCTGTTTAGCTAGCCTAGATGCAGACCACAATGGATTTTCCAAATAACTGCAGCACCATTTTTTCCTTCTTTCGACTTCCATGTTGATTGTTTACAAAGTACAAGTCGATTTGCGGAATGTCAAAATACATACGTGAAGCTGACAAAATTCCGACACGTGGGCGCCAAGAACTTCCAAATCCGTTCACCAAGAGTGCCACAATACGAGCAAAAGTTTGTCTCCAATTCTAAATGGAGCAAGCCTTACGAAAAGTGAAAATGTTGAAAATATTTGTCAAAGCTTTGAGTCACTTCGGGAAAAATAACATACAAAGGAAAAATACATCAATCGTCAATACACAATGAAGTTTAAAGGAATTTCGCACTTTATTCCAGCGATAAGCTTCTGGGATTTTATATTTTTATCATAACTATCGCTGAAAGTGGTTGTCACAACTCAAGATTAAACAAAAACTCGTTTTCCGCAGCAAAAAATCTTGATCGAGATTCGAATCGCATGCAGGAATTTTGCAAAGCATAACAATACAATCGCCCTGGTTTCCAGTCATAGCCAGAACATAATGATTTAACTGTCAAATTACCGTGGCACACTAAGAAAAATGGGCAAATGGGAGATATTCTGCTGAGCGACTCACTCCTTGACGCCGACGCTAATCTGACCAACCGCTTCTGCAGACACTTAGATTGACAGATTTGAGAACTAGCAGAAAGATAATTTCGACGGCAAGCGTAATACGACTTTGAAAATAATTATCCAGAACAGGAACCCTTTTCCGTATCAAACTATCAGCGGTGCAAAGAGAACCACCGTTTTCAACATATAGCGCTACAAGTAAATATTATTGAACAAAGTCGAATCAAAACAGTGCCTCATTGTTAGTTCTAGGCATCTATCCACAACTCCACAACACTGCATTTGTTTATTTTTATGGGCATCATACTGTAATATCCAATACTCTTCAAACGGAAATGAAAAGACACTTGTTTGTTGTTCCAGATCTGTTCTCGATTGAGCCTTTGCTCCAGCTGTATTTTCATTTTATGTTTTTGTTTTCGATGTTTTTGACACTCGTTTCCTACTCGGCAAAAACTACAAGAAAACTCTAAAAGAGTAATTATCTGTTTGTGTTAATACATTACACATACTAGGTTGCCTGAAAAGTCCCTTTATTATCAAACACGAACATTTGTGTTGTTTTAGCTAAACTTGGATTTATTTCTCAACATACTCTCCTTTAAGTCGATAGTACCGTATAGGGCAGATGCAGCAGGCTTTGAATTAAAAGAGACAAGTTTGAAAACTCAGCGGAGGGCATTTGAACGGTAGTTTTCAAACTTGTATCTTTAAATTTCAAAGCCTGCCGGTTGCCTTGTATGGTACTATCAATACACTTTCTTCCAGGTCTCATTCGTTCTAGCAATAAAATTACTGTCCACTCTAGCGCTTCGCATGGAGATGAGAATTATTTGCTTCGCAAACTTCATCAGGAGATCGTTACTTCCGCGCTGGGAAGAATATAAAAATAACAATCTGAAGGATACCAGTTTTCCAAAATTTCAATAAAACGCTGGTCACTAGAACTGGTAGAATGATACAATACGCCATAATTACTGATCTGCATGCTAGATGAACAACTGCAATGCTTAAAACCAATTGCAGTCACAAAACTTCGTTTAGCCGACCAGCTCGAAACAAACGGATTCTTCAACGCATAAAACACCAAAACTGCACAGTGTGTCTAGAATGAAAATAAAGCATTATATCAGTAACATGACCGAATCAAGT
>JASCZW010002729.1:0-23360 GCA_034211315.2 Aedes japonicus | reverse complement strand
AATTTTCCCACATACTGACTTCATAAACCAAACGGTCCTTTTCAGGGCCACCAAATAATATCTCAAGAGCGTACAAAAGAATTTTCTTACATACTGGCTTCAAAACGCTGGTCTAATGTCCCATAAGAGCCGCACCCATCATATTGTGACTTAAACTGCTTCTATCGGTAAGGGTAAGCGACGGGCAACGAATAATTGAAACCCTTTAACGCTATAATAGCCACACAGAAATTTCCCTCACATTATAATGCATCACTTGGTTTAACGTAGTTCTACGTCAACCGGTCGTGTCTTGTACACAACCCCACTGATTTTTTAAAACATAGACTCATGCATTGGGCAATGAGTCAAATCAAGAAGCATTGCTGGAAAAAAATCTAATCCCTGATTGGAATAATCTGTCACATTTTTTGTAGTATCGTTAACTCTTTGTCTAAAAGTGTTTCAAACAATATGAGTCTCTATCTCAATGTTCTTAACAACCCTTCAGATTTAAATGCATCCAGTTCTCTGTGCTAGGAATTTATTTCTATCTCGACTAACTAAATGATAATATGCCCATAAACCGGAAAAAAGGGGGGAAAAAAATAAGAAATGGCTAGAACAACTATGAAATTTATTCAACAAAACCTTTCATCACGCAAAGGCAGCTTCAGCCATACTCAACAAAACCTTCATTAAAATAAACTGGACGTAGCTTTTCTACAAGAGCCACGGGCGGCATAACAGTAGGATATTAGCGCTCACACAATCGAGTAAGTTGATATACGACAATACGCAGATCACACCTAGAGCTGCGCTACTTGTCAATATTAACGCTAAAATAACTCCACTCACTGAATCCATCCACAGAGACATCGCTGCAATTTCGCTAGAGGTGCCAACAACGAAAGGGAAAACGGTGCTTTACGTGGCATCTCGCATACTTTCCTGCGTGATACGGATGATACACCGCCTCCAGAAGTTGCAGCATTCGTTGCCTATTGCAGAAGCCAAAATAAGGCTTTCATCATCGGATGCGATGCAAAACGCCCATCACACGATATGGAGCAGCAGCGGAATCAACAAAAGAGATGAGTCTTCATTTGAATTCATCTCACAACATAATACTGATATATGTAACAAGGGAGACGCTCCCACTTTCATAAATGCAATAAGGGAAGAAGTGTTAGATCTTACACTATGTAGCCCAACACTTTCCGATCAAATTGTCTAATTGGCACGTATCGGATGAAATTTCTTTGTTCTGATCACAGTCAAATTTTATTTGAATTGAAAGTTAATCATCTACTCAAAGAAACTTATAGGGATCCTCGCAGAACGAATTGGGATCTGTATAGCTCAATCCTAAAGAGCCACTATGATCTTCACTTCACGAAACAATATTGATACCATTCCAAAGTTAGAGGATGGTTCTAACTGTTTAATAGATAAAATTAATCAAGCTTACCACGCCAGCTGTCCATCAAAGGAGCGCTCCACCAACAGAGATGTTTCCTGGTGGAATGATAGGCTAGCAAATTACGAAAAAAGCTCGAAAACTATTTAATCGGAGCAAAAATTACATCAAACTGGGCTCAGTATAAAGAGGCTTTAAGTGATTATATAGTAGAAAATAAGAAGATCCAAGAGGAAAGATTGAAGGCACATGTGTGAAAACATAGAAAGTGTTCCTGAAACTGCAAGGCTTCAAAAAGTTCTCTCAAAAGACCACTCAAATGGTCTCGGTATGCTTAAAAAAATGGATGGGAACTTTACTGAAAATGCTAAAGAAACTCTGGTACTAATGATGCATATTCACTTCCTAGGGTCTCTTCCTACTACTGATCAACAACAAGATCTAAACTGCATACAAAGTGGCGCAACCACAGCATATGCGGTACAAAATAAACATGGTCAATGACTCTGAAATCCTTAACTAGGTGCCTGTAAATTTAGTAAATAAGATTTTTACTAACTCAAAATTGAATGGGCCATTGACTCATTTAGTCCCTTCAAATCTTCTGGTCCAGACGGAATTATTCCGGCACATGTCCAAAAAATGTAAATCTGTAATAATTCCTGACTTAAACAGACTATTCAAAGCTCAGCTTCTTACTGGGATATATCCCAAAAAAGTGAGGCAAGTAAGTAGTAGTATTTATACCGAAGGCAAATAAAAAGACAAGTCTTCCACCAAAGTCATTTAGGGCCTATAAGTTTATCATCAATATTGTTGAAATTAATGGAAAAACTTATTGATGAATATGTTAAATCTGACATACTAACCAATAATCCATTATCAAAAGCACAATTCGCTTATCAGACAGGTAAACCAACCTGTAACAGCCCTTCACATTCTAGTTAACAAAATAGAAAAGTTCTTCACTGCTAAGGAAATTCTGTTGGCAGCGTTTCTTGACATCGAAAGTACTTTTGATAATCACGCCTCCTTTCACTCGATGATAAGAGCTATGAGAAATCGTGGCTTCAACAATAAAATAATTAATTGGATTGTTGAAATGCTATCCAAAAGAGAAATATCAGCAAATCTTGAGGCTAAGAGGGAAAGTAACTGCGGTAAAGCGTTGTCCTCAAGGGGGCGTCTTGTCCCCCCTCCTATGGTCACTTGTTGTTGATGATCTCCTTGTAAACTAAAGTTTAAAGGATTTGAAATTATTGGCTTTGCGGACGACATTGTCATTATAGTCCGTGGTAAATACGACACTATCATGTTTGAGAGAATGCAAACGGCATTATCATACACTCCTATTGTGTGCAAAACCGAGGGATTAAATATCAATCCAAATAAAACGACAATCGTACCTTTTACTAAAAACGGAAAATCTCCTTCACTGACCTTAAACTAGGAGGCGTTAAACTGTCTTTATCTTCAGAGGTCAAATATTTAGGCGTAACTTTAGATAAGCATCTTTGCTGGAACAATCGTATTGACCAACAAATACGAAAGGCAACCAATGCCTTCTGGATCTGTAAAAGAACTTTGAGGAAGTGGGCCTAAGCCTAACATGATTCACTGGATATATTCAACTATAGTCAAGCCCAGAATCACGTATGCCTCGCTTATCTGGTGGCCGAAGACTAAATAGATAAAGGCTCAAGAGAAACTGAACAAGCTGCAAAGGCTTGCTACTATCTCTATAACTGGGGCAATGCATAGTACTCCTTCAAAAGCACTAGATGCTCTACTCAACATTCTTCCTTTAGATCAATTCATACTACAGGATGCGGAAAGGCTCAAACGGTCCATGAATTTCTTCGATGGAGATCTTATTGGACACTTGAGTATCCTAAAAGAGTTTTCGATAAATCCTTTAATATTGATAAGGAAGATTGTATGCTTAGGAGAAACTACTTCAATCATAAATTCACAGTCCATGCAGCCACTCGTGCCGATTGGGATAAAGAGAACCGGGTTTTCGTCCGGGCTCAACAATCTTCTATACAGATGGTTCAAAGCAAAATAGTTTGGTAGGGGCTGGTAGTAACCGGTCCTGGATAAACTTGTATGTGGCAATGGGAAAATATCCCACAGTGTTTCAAGCTGAAATATATGCCATACTGGAATGTGCATCAATCTGTATGAAAAGAAATAATAAAAATGCAAACATATGCATTTGTTCAGATAGCCAAGCAGCTCTGAATTCTTTAAAGTCAAAAACATTCACATCTAAGCTGGTGTGGGACTGCGCACAAGTTTTACAACAATTGTCCTGTCGCAACATGGTTTAACCTCTATTGGGTTCCTGGTCATTGAGGACTTGAAGGAAACGAAAAAGCTGATCAGATGGCAAAAATAGGGTCATCCATGCAATTCATAGGGCCCGAACCATTTATTGGTTTATCTTCTTGCGCCTTAAAAGTAGAACTAAAGAACTGGAAAAGGGAAAAAATACAGGCTATCTGGAATAGTACCTCCAATGCCCGGCAATCCAAACAGCTCATTAAGCCTAACGCTTCTCATACGAAAAAGTTACTTAAACTTTCGAAACATAACTTAAGAATAAACACTGGTTTGATAACTGGACATTGTCCGAGTAAATATCATCTGAAAATCATCGGTAAACTTCATGAAGATAAATGCCGCTTTTGTGGATTAGAGAGTGAAAGCTCTAAGCATTTAATGTGCGACTGTGTTGCACTATTCAATAAACGATGCAGATTTTTTGACAAGGGGCTCATTGAACCCTGTGAGGTCTGGAACGCTGCTCCCAATCAAGTGGTACACTTCATAAGAAATGTAGTACGTGCTTGGGAAAATTGCCTACTACCGTAGTGGTAGTTACTCCAAATAGTAACTTACCATTGCGATAATATGGCATAAATAAAAAGGAGGACACGCCACAATAAATCAAATCAATGGTCGCAGAGGCAATACGTCCCTAACAAGGAAAAAAAAAACTAAATGATTAAGTTTTTTAAAATTCAATATTTTGTTTTGCTTCAAAATTTGGCAATCTACGTGCAGTATGATGAATTACTTGGAGTCCTAAACGTATCACAACATCCATCTAAAATCTTAAATTTAAAGTCATCATCTTCATACTTCTCGGAGGTGACAGCTTTTTCATTGATCACTTCAACTATGAGCACTTGTGCACTCTTTTCGACACACTGTATTGATTGCTAGTTTCGATTTCACTATACAAGCCACAATTAAACTCATCCTCTAAAATCGCCATCTAAAACGCTACTGGATGCATAATCAAACGACCTTTCGATTGTTATCTTTTTATAGCATCTGCAGATTTTCTTCCCAATTAATCGGTATCAGATGAACTAATTTGGCTTATCTATAGCACGCCATAACCGTCTTTTACCATGTTTCGTTTATCTTATTTGAATTCCGATTTTTTATGTACATTTTTCTCGTACCGTAAAACCGAGTGTCTTTGTGTTTATAATTGTAGACATAATTATGTTTTTCCAGTTCAGATACTAGATACTTCCAATTTTAAATATAATGATTCTGTTGTCGAGTCGAAGTAGAATTAGGGTAACACCGTTTTTTTTTTTTAGCAATTCGGTTGCTTTATTTATGCTGTAATGCTCTAAAACTAAAGGAAATAGTTTATATAAATTTAATGCAATTTATAATAACTTAACTTACAATTCTGGTGACCCTATTCACCTAAACTACTTCTTATCGGCAATTCTGGCCGAGATTTATGTATCCTATATTTAAAAGCCAGTTTACGATAAGTTTCTAGTTTATAAGGCATGATTTACTTACAGTGTATATATTTTAACTCTTAATGAGAAATAATTAGATTCTTAGGTATTTAATTAGGTAATTTAGATGTAACTTTCAATTTTAAGTAGCAATCAATCCAATCATAATAGAATTCTTCTCCTCTGAACTTATCTATTGTTTTAGTTTTGCCACATCATTGCCCTGGACATTCTTCTCACAATTCATCGCCTGTCGAGTTGACAGCTAACTTGCTCCTACTCAGTGTGTGTGCCGTGTCCCTAGGGTAACTTTTATCGGGTGTAGTGACGACGGGGTGGTGAATGATCTAGATACACTTCTACAATAATTTATTGAGAGCTTTCAAAGCCAAGCCATCTATTAATTGATTTTTTTGTGTGAAACCTGTACAATCAAATGAATACCCATCATTTCAAGATGGCTAATGACTGAGTTTTCTGACCAGGTTATAGCAGCCATATGTTATTGTTCATCCTTGTCTAATTATTTTTAGGAATAGGAATATTTTATACGCAAATAACATTCCAAATTTCAGCTCAATTGAATACAATGCAGTCGATGAATTGCAGCGAATAGGAACATCAGCCATTGTGCTAAGTCAAGAGAATTCGAAATTTATTTACGTCAAAATTGGAACAATAGGTTAGCTGCCATATCAGAGTTTCAAACGATTTGTTAAGGCGGTTTCACCTCTTTGGCACCTCTGGTTCTATAATTTAATGAACCATTACTGTAGAAACCACTTTTCAGCATTTAGATTTTTATAATTAACATGTAGTAAATTAAACCAATCAACACCTACGCCGCAAACCTTTGGATGGCATCAAATCTCTTCAATATGAGTTATCGATTTTCTTTTTTTAACGTTTCCGACCATAGTGTATCCTTTCGCTGATGGTTTGTATAGTAAACCACAATACATCAAACAGCCACTCTACTCAACGTACACAAAAAGACCACAAACGAAACCGGTTTAATTTACAGCTATGTTTGTAATCTTTAGAGATGCGGTTCTAGATCATAATTATCGATTCAATCATCATCAAACATTTTATCAGTCCATCAAAGCTCGCGTACTGACAGCGTTGATGATGCGTGAAATCCCGGTGCTTTACGCTTTTTCGAACTAATCCTGATTAACGAGGCATAAACATGTTATTAAAGTCGTAAAGCTATTCTCCCTCATCCGTGCGATGAAACAGCATTTCAAGCTCGCATTTTTCTCGATTCTGATCGCAGCACGTGAAGTGGGATTCTGCTATGGGCTCTATTGGGGTTAATTAATGGGAATGCACATTTCGTCCGAGGAGCTTATTAGAAGCAATCGTAACGACTTCCCATAAGTCCAAATTTATGGCCAGTCGAGCCAAACACTCGCACCATTTCGCATGGCAGTAAGAGAGAATGAAGCGAAGAAAATTTCACGAAACACGAATTTTAGTGGCGAAAATTTATCACTTTTAATGTGACACTACCTTCCATTGGCTACCATTAGCCGGCAATACCAGCATAGATCTGTGCGCAAAAAATGCTTTCCAAAGATGAAAAAAAAAACTTTCCTTGGCATTGCTGCCTCAGATTGCCTGCCCGGTACATTACGGTGCCATGCCCGTTTGAAGGTGGAAAGAAAAAAAGTTAGCCCAACTTGGTGGCACTATAGAGCAAGGTGGGGCAAAACTAATAGGTGGGCCACAACACAAATTCAATATGTGATGAGAAATAATCAATTCTAAGCGAAAGATTTTCCGGAAATGATTCTGACTATGAACAATTTCATTCAGTAAGGCGATTTAGATTGGATTAAAAATCACATTAATATTAACCAAATGTCTAAAAATTTCGTTTGATGTTTTGAAGTTCACAAACCGAACGATTGCCACAAACGAAATTTAACCCCAGTTCACCCTTCTTAACAGCGGTAACAGCGAAGGGTGGAATATTTCAGCAAGGCGACATTCGTTGCGATAATTAAAATTAATTTTAAGGAATGGTCCTGTGAGGACAACTACACGAGTGCCACCTTCGCACATCTAAACGATAATTTTTCCGGTGTAGACTACATTATTTGAAACAACGGAGATAAGAATATCACTAAATAGGACAAATGTCACTACCCAAGTAATAATTATAATCCAAAGTCCCGAAAGATTTATCCTTTATTCCATCACTGTTGTACTGAACTATCTCTTCCAGCACGGACTTCATGTAAGTTTTTTTTATGTCTTGAAGTATTCAGGAAATTAAGATTATTGGTTTCAAGTTAAAACTCAGGCCTAACAAGAGTCTTACGACTTTCTCCGCCTTATTTATGATTATTTCATCAATCATATAGGGTGCTCCGATCAAAATTTGGTCAAACAGTAATGTGTGTGAGTCGATCATAGTTTTTAATAATAAAAAAATTCTCAAATTCTCAAATTTGAGAAGAAAATATATAGGAATGTTTTCTTTTCTTTTTCAAGTTAAGTCAATACATAAAACAGGAGAAATATTCAGCTAAGCTTCCTTTTTACCGAATACGAATTGCCAGATCTTTCGTTTAACACCTGCCATAAGATTTTGTACAGTCTCCTTGTCCACGTTTTTCGCCGCAGAACGTCAGTTTGTCTTGAACTGTTTCTCGCTCACAACAGTTTTTTGAGTCTTCTTAAGGTTCCGCTTGACGATGGCCCAATATGTTTCCGTAATGACAAGATGCCAAATCCAGCCAAAGTAGCACGGAACAATTGTGTCGCTTCAGGAAAGGCTGTATACGTTTGTGTAGGCACTCGCTCAGATAAATTTCCTGGTTGACGGGTCTGGTCGCAATGTAAACGTTGCTCTTCAAGCCACAGGTACAGATGACCTGCCACACCAGATATATCATCGCGAACTTTGACAGACGTAAGTTTCATCGTTCTGTACAACGCAATCAAACTTCGTCAGCATCGTCGTACAACTTTCACGATCGTGCTTTGGCCGACGTGTTTTGTTAATCGTCGCGATTTGGAGTCACCACTTTCTTGTAAGTCGACAGTCCAACTCGTTTTTAGCTCTATCTACGGTGGAAAGCGCCACTACCAGCTTTTTTGCGATATCTCGGACGGAGAAGTTGGGGTTCCGCTCGAACTAGCCGGCATCTCTTTTTGTCGTCGCTGTGGCCTCCGGCTTTCGATTTCCCCTCGATCCAGTTTTCTTGATACAGTTGATTTAGTCACATTCAACAATTTCGCCAACTTGACGTGAGAGTAGTTTGGATTTTCGCGTGCCAAATTTTTAAACGTTGTTGGTCTTCCTTCGACGACATTTTGATGACTGAAGTGCTAATCTCAAAATCAAAATTGACGCATGAATGCCACACGCACACATGTTCAAAATGAGGGGTGTTCAAAAAATTTTAATGCACGATGAAATGAAATGTATCAAGTTTATTTCGACCACATTTTGATCGAAACACCCTTTAGTTCCAACGTCTCCTACATCGAATAGAAATTTAACCATGTCTTATAATTGCATGAGACATGGTTAAGTCTGTTCATTCACAATTAATGTAACACAGAGAAACCATTTGACTTAGAAAGGAGAAATAAACCATTCGACTAGCGATGATCTTGGGGATAAAGTCATAAAGCATAGTGATAGCATATTGATGGGTTTTCCGGAAAAAAAGAAGGGAAGAATTCCGAAAATTGGGTGGAATGTGGATGAGTTTTTGAAAGAACATAATTAGTTATTGTGATCGTCATCTCAAATTCTAGCTTAAATTGATATCGTCTTAAGGTGACAGTTAATGGAATAAACAAATGAACAAATGAACTATCTGTTGTAGTTCCCGACGTGGTTCAAAAGAGCAAGAATTTTCTCCCGAAATCTTCAAGTATTTTTGCACACCATCCATCGTAGCTTTTATAAGTTTTGTGAGTTTTCCAGGAAAGCCGTTCTTGTGCATAATTCTCCATACTGAACAGGTAACTCATAATAACCTTGTGTTCATAGTTTTCACGGCATTTTTGGAGGATTTGCCGTAGAGTAAACATTTGGTCCGTTGTCAAGCGTTCGTTGATGAAACCTGGCTGCTCGGTTTCCCAGATTCGGACTATCAGCCGACAGATTATGTCGATGACTTGAACTCCGATAACGTTGGATAGCATCCTTAACTTCTTCCAGCATAGGAACTGCTTCATTCCCATCATCCGTGGGGGTCAAGGTGCCAAAACAGCCATACGGCTGCGAAAGAGATCTGCCACTCAAGGCTGGCAACAATACGACTGGCAGTTGCCGCCGCAGAGTCAGCCCTAAAAGTGGAATAACTCCAAGTGGGATCCTCCGTTTTCCCACAGAGTTTGCACCAGCCGCCCAAGGCGTGCTTTAAGTAATTTGGGAACGGGCATATGTCGTGGGTATGTAAAGACCCCGATAGGAGCGATCTATGTCGTAGGTGTGGAGGAAAAGGTCACAAAGTCCGGGACTGCAATCTAATATTTACCCCCCCTTCCCCCAAATCCATGACATGCTCTGGGAAACCAGACGACAAGCACGTCACGGGAGGCTCCATGTCCCGACCTACAAGGGAAAACCAAAGAGCTTAACACAGTGCGGGTAACTCAATTGAACCTAAACCACTGTGAGGTGGCTCAGCAGCTGCTGTGTCAGGCAGTTCGCGAGTCAGCAACGAATATGCAAATAATATCCGACGCTCACCGCAACCCCGCCGGTTACGGAACCTGGATAGCGGATAGGTTCAATTTGGCGGTAATATGGATAACGGGCAAGTTCCTAGCCCAAGAAGTTGTGTCCACCTCAAAAGAGGGCTTTGCGGTCGCAAAAGTGAATGGATTGTTCGTTTCTAGCTGCTATGCACCGCCGAGATGGTCGATTGACCAGTTCTCACAAATAGTCGATCGGATGACGACGGAACAAACCGGCCGTAGTAGTGGGGGACTTCAACACCTTACCAACCCACAGGGGCAGATTCTGCTTCAGGCCTTGGCCAAGCTCAACGTAGACCTGGCCAATGTAGATACTTATAGTATCTGACACAAGGGGGCACAAGAGGTATCCGCAAGACACCAGAGTTGCATCATGGTCAGGTGGCAGAGGCAGTGGAATAATTTCACCAAAGGTCGGTGAACTCACCGATTGATTCCGGAAATATCTGGATGGGTTGATCGGTGACATGGGAAAGTTACTTGACACAGCAACCGTAAGGCCACGGCTGCTTCAGACAGTATCTGCAAAAATACGGGCACACAGAGTCCTTCACATGTTCAGTATGCGTGGAAGCGGAAGAAACTGCAGAGCATGAGTTTTTTGTGTGCCTCCGCTTCAACGTCACGACGAGCGGCATGATGGCCGTGAGCGGTCGGGACACGACCCTGAATAATGTTGTCCAGACAATGTTTCTAGAAAAGAACACCTGGAACGTGGAAAACACGGCAACCTCTCAGATTGTCTTAGAGCTCCATGACAAATGGTGAAACGACTAGCGACAGGCTAGAGGAATCAACTAACTACTAAAATCCTATGTAGTTAAACATGAGCAGGTGCTTAACGCACAATAGCCTCCTCCCGAAGTAATACCGAAAGGTGGTTCCGAAGAGGGACCAAGGCTAGAGGCACGGGTGGGTTTTTAATGGGTCGAGGAGTTGGCACCCTCATCCTCACACCCTGAGTTTTTCAGGAGTCTGGATGCAGATTTTCCAACCCGCCAAAAAAAGGTGTCTGTTCCACAGAGCTTGAAAAAGTAGTGTGAATTTTTGTTTAATATCATGCACATAAATAGAGCGTCACAAAACTTTAAAAACTAATTAATAACTTTAAAATCGTGTAAAGTTCTAGCACATTCTCTTCATAGCTGATAATGTTGTATACAAAAGCCCTCCAGACAACCACAAGTCGTATAACAGTGTCCAAATAGTATCATATGTTCCTATTATTTTAGTCAAAATCATAACTAATTGTGGCCTTTATCGTATTATGTTTATGTTAAATCGTAAAGAGTGCAAATTTTTGACTTCTATACGATGATAGTCATTTATGCATCGTACTGCGTCTACAAACCAAATCTGATATCCATCGCTAACCTTTTTAAATCGAATTTTAAACGATATCAAATCAACCCGTTTAAGAAAACAATGGGGTTTGCACGTATTTGGCCTCCACTTTTGCACTTATAAGCCATATATTTGCATTCTATACGATTTGTTTACTCACATAGGGAAGGGAACGGCTTAAGCACCCCAAGACCCTATTCTAAGCACGAGGTAAATGTTAACCTACAACGCTCATTTTTGCTGTATGGTGCTTCACTACATGGAGCACCATACTGCAAAACATGAGCGTTGTAGGTTAATGTTTAACCGTGCTTGAATAGGGTCTTGCGCTGCTGTCCCTACCTATATGTTTGTATATCATAAAAACATCTTTCAATATAAGTGCATTTTGGTTGTCTGGGCCGCATTTGTTAAAACTAATTCATGCAAGTTGCTGCTTCGTGCGAATAGAAATACAAATTTATTTACATCATCATGAAAATTAAGATTTTCTTTCTGTGCACATACCCAACGACGTTCTCACCTACGTTGTTGATGGCTGCTGAGCTTTCCAATCATCGGTCTGAACTCCTTCTCCTGGCTGACCTGAGAATTTAAGTCTTGGCTTCATGGCTTGGGCAGCGGTCGTACACTTAAATGTCATGTAAATTTCTGTCCCCTGAAACCGACACATGCGAGCGTCCTTTAGCACATAAGAATGAGTTGAAAGTGATGAGAAAATTAATTCAATCAAACACGTCTTTAGTCGAATTGCGTATGTGTCAGTTTCAGAAGACATAATTTTACACGAAACCTTTGTTTACGTTCCCTGACTTTTTCCAAACATGTCAACAATTACGTCTCGCGTAAAATTCATAATGTCTAAGTGTGTATACACGTTCTAGCTGCGTGTAAAAATTATCCTTAACATCATCAGTATTTCTGGAGTGCGGGCCATGCATGTCGATAATTCTGAGGGTGAAGACCCGACCCTTGATCCTCGACATGCACATTCTTTCATCTACCAGAGCTGTTCCAGCACACATGTCGTGCAACAACTTTGGTAGACGGTATGACTACCTTTAAATGTACGCTCCTAAGATTCTTCACAACACACCTCCTGCAGCGCTATGATGCCAAATTTGCAATACTTCAGTACATCGGACGGTATGAGGGTGCTTACGACAAAATTGAAGGGTCTGCAGTTCCACGTATCGAGTTTTCAACTGCTAGTCCTGTTCGTCGATGTTGTCTTTGCCGATTGCTCCGGTCCGTATTCTACTGTTGACATTCCTGTGCTTGCTTGTTTTCCCGCTGGCAAGGTCTGAAGCCAACCCTCTAGCTGTCCGGAGGGTCATAGTGCTCAGTTTAGAGTCAATTTAGAGTCCCATGCTGGCATACTGGACGGTGTCAGTCCATGAAGAACAGACGGTCATGTGTTGTTTAGGCATTCCCCCTAAATACAATGCTATGTAGCTTGCTATAAGTGGCACTATGATGTCTTAGATTTTATATTCGGAAATAACCGTGCCTAATTTGATGTTAAAAATATTTTAGTTTAGAAACTTTTTACAATTGATAAGTTGCGTCTATCAACAGAGAACTAGTTTCTTGGAATCTTTTTGATTTAGACGAGGATGAAGAAACGGTAAAGCAAAAATTGTTCAAGGATTTTTCAATTTCAGTTGAATAGTATTTTAAATTGCTCGATGTCAACACAGTACAGCTTAAAGTAACAAAAAATATTTTACGAAAATAGTTGTCATGCTTTGATATAACGTAAGAGTCAATAAAACAAATAAACATTTTTGAATTCGAAATGTACGTTATTTGGGAGTTTACCTGTATTTCGTCGAAGATACATTTTCATACAAGAAAGGGACCGTTCTGATATTTTTATACTTGTCAGTTATCTTACAATTATTTTGGGTGGAAAAAAATATTTGAGCAATGTCCCTGAGCTTCAAAGTTATTCCACAAATACACCTAGCAATATTTTGCTGAAAAAAAAACACATGCGTGTTAAAATAATATATTTTTTAGCTTCTAATATTATTGCTTTTTTTTGTTCTGAGCAGTTTCGGTATAGTTCTTGTCATCAAATTAAAGGCATGTACTACAAACTGCAACTGATTTCAAGTTGCTGGCTACCTCTGAACTTTTAGTCAATTAGCTGTTTCATTAGCTGATTGACTAAAAGTTCAGAGAAAGCCAAAATTGATTTGCACAGTAGGAAATAGAACTTAACTAGAACTTATTTTTATTTTTCAACTACATTGACATCTTTGACGATTAGAATGGATAGATGAGCAAGGAACAAATCAATTGACTCTCATAACAGAATCACCTATGGGCCTCTATAATAAAACTAGAAAGGACAGCCCAATGGGGTTGTACGCAAAGTTGACGTAGGACTACGTAGTGACATTGCAATGTAAGTGCTGTTTTAATGGTAGGTTGGATTGGCATAGATAAGTAAGTTTATTAGAAAATTCTACAATTTGCTCTTTAGAAATCATTTGGCAGGGTTCAAATGTTGGTGTGATGAAAGGCTGTGCTGGCAGTGGTGATTATGTTGATATGATTGACAAGCTGGAGACCATTATCCTTATTGCGTTATAGATTGTTGAAAGTCTGTATGGGAATTCAAAGTCAATTATTAATGATATTTGTTTTTTGACCGTGGCAAAAATCTCCAGCTGATTGAAGCTGTGTTTCGATTATTCGCTATTTTTCAAATTTTCATTTGACTGCTACCCTAGCCAAAATAGCGTGGATGCTGTCTGGAACGTTAGACCAGCATTAGAAAGTATGTTAGAAAATTCTATTGTTCACTCTTTAGAAAGCATTTGGTGGCCCTGAAAAGGGCTGTTTGTTTTAAATGATGATACGGCCACGGTTGTATTTGCTATGCTGGTTGAGAGGGCCACTATCCTTTTGGCGTAAAAGATGATTAGAAGATCTGTTAGGGAAAATAACTTCAATAATTAATGATAGTTTTGCTCATTGCTATAACGATAATGGTTGTCATTAAAAGGCGATACGGTCAAAATTTGGTCAATATCAACTTGACGTATTTCTTTCAATTTTGCATTTAAAAAACCTGAACACCCCTCATTTTGAAGGTGTATGTGTGTAGAATGTTGCTCCTATTTTGATTTTGGAATTCACTCTTCAGTTGTCAAAATGCCGTCCAAGCAAGAAGAGCAGCGTATCAAAATTTTGCTCGCGCATCGCGAAAATCCGAGCTACTCGCACGCAAAGTTGGCAAAATCGCTAAAAGTTGCCAAATCAACCGTTACAAATGTAATTAAAGTGTTTGGGGAACGTTTGTCGACAGCCAGGAAGTCTGGATCGGGGGTAAATCGAAAACCGGAAGCCGCTGAGACGACAAAGAGAGTTGCCGGTAGTTTCAAGCGAAACCCTACCTATTCTCCGAGATGCCGCAACAAACTGGGTGTATCGTCTACAACCGTGCATCGAGCCAAAAAACGAGCCGGACTATCGACTTACAAGAAGGTAGTGACTCCAAATCGCGATGATAAACAAACATACGACGGCCAAAGCGCGATCCCGGAGGCTGTACACTGACGATGCTGACGAAGTTTTGACTGCGTGGTAATGGACGACGAAACCTCCGTCAAAGCCGACTGACAAGCAGCTTCCGGGACAGGAGTTTTATACGACAAAAGGAAGGGGAAAGGTAGCAGATATTTTCAAGCACACGAAACTGTCAAAGTTCGCAAAGAAATATCTGGTTTGGCAAGCCATCTGTACCTATGGCTTGAAAAGCAGCATTTTCATAGCTTCCGGGACTGTCAACCAAGAAATTTACGTGAAAGAGTGTTTGAATAAACGTCTGCTGCCTTTCCTGAAGAAACACGGTTGTTCCGTACTGTTTTGGCTGGATTTGGCATCTTGCCATTACGGTAAAAATGCCATGGAGTGGTACGCCGCCAACAACGTGCAGGTGGTTCCCAGCGACAAGAACCCTCCCAACACGCCAGAGCTCCGCCCAATTGAGAAATACTGGGCTATTGTCAAGCGGAACCTAAAGAAGCACCAAAAACTGCTAAGGACGAGCAGCAGTTCAAGGCAAACTGGCTTTCTGCGGCGAAGTAAGGTGGACAAGCGTGGCTGTAGCAAAATCTGATGGCGGGGTCAAGCGTAAGGCCCGGCAATTCGGATTTGGAAAAGCGGAAGCCTAACTGAATATTTTTCCTGAATTTTATACTAATTGAACTTCGAAAAGAAATTTAATTTGATTTTTTAAATAAACGATTTCACCGATTTACACGCGTTTTCCCTTGACCAAATTTTGACCGTATCACCCTTTACTATATATTTAATAGTTGAATATCATTGCGTAGTCTACATTGCGCTTCGGAATAATATTGAGACCGTTTTAATTTCCGAATTGTGTTTAAAATTCTACACAAGATTTTAAGTATGCGACGAAGGGAAAGCTGAAACTATTTCGGTCACCGCTGGCTGCCAATTGACAAAAATGTCGATACCGTTAGATAAATTCCAATCAAACAAACTCTTTAGCTGGGAAAATCATATTGGTTGTCCTAAAAGGACGGATTTTCAATGATCTACTAATCACTGGTAACTGGTCATGCTAATGTTGCTAGTTAATTCATTTTCTGCACACATTAGCGATGATGATGGTGGCTGGCTTATACCGTTCATACCACCCAATGTAGCGCCTCACCGAATGATGTCTACTAACTAGATCAAACACAAGCACCTCGTGGTTGCGCCTACCATCTGGCTACAAATTAACCACTCCCAAGTAACTATTTTAGTTTTGTTCCAGCCGTATAGCACTCCTCCCGGCTTTGTTGATAAAACTACATACAAAACTGTTTTGTCTACCAATACCTCCTCTATGCTTCTTTAAAGCCGAAATTTGTACAAAGTGGCCCAGTCTATAGACGATTGTAAAATAAGTTAATAAAACCTTTATAAGACCATAAAGATTTTGAAAATGTTCTAGTGAAAGAAGTTATGACCACTTGAGAACCTTCATAAAAGCTATTGGCTGCCATACAAGGTTTCATTCCAGTATATGTAACTTATACAGTTCAATATTCAATATTCTTTCATGAATATGTAAAACCAATTCAAGAATATGTAATATCATTGTCATTTAATCAATGTCAAACGATAATTTTCGTGCAGGAATTAAATATAGCCTTTAATAATTTCTCTAAATGTTTAAAAATCGCCTCATGCTATTATTTAAAACAGCTTAAATATTTATTTGTCATGACATTGTGAAAACTGTCATGAATATGACGCTCTATCTGAAAAACCTGCTATTTTCTTTGACGAAAGTAATTTAAGATTTCCTACCTCGAGTTGAAGGGCCTTCTCCAGCGTCCCAACTAGTAAATGGAGACGCATTACCTTCGGCCGCTTTCTTGTTCGCCCGATAACAACGAGCTCTCTCGGCAGCGGTGTTTGGTTGCTTTGGCGGACGTTCTGACTGCTGCTCCTTCGAACGCTTGAGCGATGCACGCATATACTTGTTAGCCATATGCTGCGACATCTCACTTTCACTTTACAACACTTTCTCAACAATATTTGAAATCCTATTGAAAGGTAGGGACTCTATCCAACGCACTAAAACGAACTAAAACACTTTTAAGTACTGATTGGAATTTGAAGAGAACATTACCAACATTAAACAACTTGTTATAAGAGGATTATGTCTGTAATAGGGAAATCATAACATGGCAGTAACCAGCGGGCTGCGTTACATCATTTAATACCAACCGACTGCATAACAAGCCGCTTTCTAGCAACAACGAACTAAACCATCGCCTGTTTGGCTACAGGCTGCTCGCCAATGCGCCCTTCACAGTGCTTGCCAATGCCAGCAACCAAGCTAATTTACTTAATCCACTATGTACAACTAGGAAGTACAAAATGTGTACACATGGTCAGTCAGCGGTGTTGCAGTTTGACTCGAATTAACTCCTAATATTTCGTGTGTTGGTTGTCCAACCTGTTTGTCCACTTGCTTGTCCATCTGCGACGGTTAAAGCTTGCTATGCCATGTGTATCCCAGTGCGTCGTAAATGTAAATTTGGATGAGCGCAAGAGAAACTTCAAATTAACAAACTCTTTAGATGGGCAAATTATGTTGTTCGTCCTGAAAAGGACGGATTTTAGTTGACGGGGAGAACATGGTTCCAATTGAACTTGGGCTTTTCACTCGGTCTTCTTGTACAGCAGGACAGCCTGAAAAATACATCACTCTGTGAAATGTTCACACCGGAAAAGTTTCATCAGCTCTGCGTCGTTGCGGATGGCCAGCTGCATGTGACGTGGTATGATTTTGGTCTACGCGTTATCGCGGGTTGGTATTTTCTGCCATCTCGAGCACTTCATCGGCCAGGTATTTCACCACCGCAGCGAAATAGACGGGGGCTCCAGCACCAACGCACTCGGTGTAGAGACCTTCCATAGCAGACAGTGAATGCGAACGAGTGGGAGCTGCAATCCGGTGACGGTGCGTAGCCGAGCACTGACTCAACATCTTTGAGATCGCTGAAAGACTGAAGGAAAATTTCAACGTGTCTCCTTTAAATATCTTTTCCTGATGCATAGGAGACGTTCCTTACTTAAATATGAAGTCTGTGCTAGCAAAGTACTGTGTATTTGGTAAATTTACTCTGAAAAATCGGCATTATAAGACATCACCTTATATTTGCGTTAATTTCAATAGTTGAATGTTAAAAATCAATAGTTTTTAATATTTAAATCGAAGCGTAGAAAATGTTCCGATCGATTGGTGCAAACATTTTGAAAATCAATCGTGGAATGACTTAGTTATTAACGTTCAAAACCTATATATTTTTCGTGACGCTCCAAATTTTCGCAATTCGAACGTGTACCCCAGTATTGAAAACACAGACGTAGTCCTACGTCAAAAAAAATTTATTTTTGAGAAACTCAAGATGCAAAAATTCATCATAGCTTAGAATCAGACAACACGAATACTGTATCGAGACTGTTTGTGGCAGTAGTAAACTAAAGAAAGCTTTATGTTTAACAAAAACATCCATAATTTAACCAGTAAAACTAGACACACAATACCATCCAGCCATTCAGCTCGTTCATTAAACAAATTATTATTTCGAGACAGTAAAAGTTCATTTGCTCTGATTACGCATCTGATGAACAGCACCCACGTGAATTTCACAGAAGCCCTCATAGGCTAATTCAATCAACTAAATTACTATCACAAACGACCCCACCTCTCTTCCATTTTCGTAGCAGAATAGCAACTATGATCAAAAAGATAACCAAATCATTTGATTGCTCATCGCTCCCACAGCTCCACTGGAAACCAACATTCCAATGATTTAAGAATATTGAAATTTAATTGAAAACCAATCTGGTTTGAAATTTTAATAACTTCCCTTCAATGCAATGTCGGCATCCACGAGCATTGCTACACGATCTCAGTATCGATTGCTAACTTTCTATAGGAAACCACTTTTGCCAAACCAAACGACCGAGCAGCGGAAACGGAACACACATTTAAAACCTTGGAGCATTTATTGAGCAAGACACACTCGTCTAATCGTATAAAACACTTGAGCATATCTCGAAAACTAAATTGACTGTGTGCATTTCCTATCATGAGCAGAGAAATGCACCTACATATGCGAAAATTCTATCTTCATACAGGGAGGAGAAATGTTTCGCCCCCAGCCTTTGGTATTGGGTTGCTAATCTACTTGGTTCCGGTATTCCTATATTAGAAATATATATGACACCCTGAAGCATATATTATTTGAAAATGAATTTAAGTTATTCTATTTAGGGAGAGAAATCATTTAATCGAAATTACATTAAGTATTCTCCAATGTTTATGAAAATCTTTCTATCCTTCCGATTGGCGAGTGACCAGCGATTGTCATATACCATTCGACTCAGCTCAACAAAAGCAAAATGCCTATGTGTGTGGGTGTGGGTGTGCGTTTTTTAGAGGTGAAGCAAACCCTTAAGAACTAATCGAACACAGAGGCCTGCACTTAGTTGAACGCTTGACTATGTCCATCTATGCTGTAGTGAGGTCAGGATATTTCTGTAAGTGTAGGGGGAGTGACTTCTGATCGCGCTTGAAGTTAAAAACCTTGTTTTTCATCAAATGCCTCCGGAGTAATACCTTATGGTATTACTTCCTGCGGATTACGATTTTTCCTTTCTATAGCAACGATATCGAATTTGAAGCTGCCAGCTTCTATATGAGGCTTTTGTTAACTGAGTCATTTAGCTAGCTGCCTCACCGCTAGCCTTTAGCTAGCTGACTCTACCCTACACCGACCGTGAGTTCCTCGACAATGACACCTCTTCCTATACCGAACCACGGTGAGCCATTGAGCTTCTATCTACAGTGCAAACGACTCGAACCATACCAAATGCTGGATCTACCTTACCCCAACGGAGAATTCCCGGTATTGAAATTTCTCCTGATACTGGAACACGGTCAGCCACTTCGCCTTTATCTCCGCCACAGCAATATTAAACCCTCATGCCTCTTCGTCTCTTAGCCGTCCGCGCATTCCTGACAGGGATGGGATATCGCGTCCCTCTGAAGGTAATTCTAGTCAAAGTCATGACCTGAATGGAATTGCGTCAGGTGGATGTTAACCTCTCCATATTTCCTGTCCACTCCTGTGTCCATCAGCCAGTGTGCTCACCTACAGTTCTACACCGTGTTCTACTCCTGCTATTTCATTATCGACGCCGCTCACACGATCTTCGGCAGGTACCGTATGTAGTCTGGTAGGGAGATCGCGGATGATCTGGCCTGTGACGGACGTCACGAATCCTGCTTGGATCCAGGAGCATCTCGATCGAATCAGCGTCTGGTCAGTGGAGCTAACTACAAAATACCTAGTAGTTAGACATAGTGGGTGCGTAATGCACACAAGCCCTCTCCCTGAAGTGATATCGAAAGGTGGTTCCAGAGGGAGTCAAGGCTCGAGGCACGAGTGGGTTTTTAGTGGGTCGAGAAGTTGGCACCCTCATTCCCACACTCTGAGTTCTTCAGGTGTCTGAAAGCAAATTTTCTATCCTGTCTAAAAAAAAAAGAGACTATGGCATCTCCTTTAACGGTGATTTCAGTCCGCTGCATCGCTGGAAAGTTTCTTACCAATAGCAGTTCTGTTTTGTGGTGGACTATCTGCAGTTTTGCTCCATGTTGAACATCCCGTTCCAGAGCGTCTGACAAAGGATAGACACTTGTGCAACTCCCATCGTGTTCTTAATCAACCTCTGCCACATTTCTGAATCGAATCAATTCACTAGATCCAGGTTCTACAAGGAGCTTCTCCTGCACAGATAATCAGGAGCCTTCATTCTGTGTAGCGCTTCCGTGAAGTTTGCCAGCTAGCACTATTAGAGGCATTCTTGGCACCTCTCGTTATCACTGCGTAGTTACGATTTTCTTTCGTACACTTTGTCAATCGGTTTAAAATAACCTTTTCCAAAAATGTACCGACTATATTCATCAAAGCATATGGGTCCATACGATAAAGGGTCCCCAAGCGGCATTACTGGTAGCTTTTGAATCTTTCATCTCGTCCGGGAAGCACACCTCATTCAGACATTTATTCAACACGCTCCTAAACATTCTAATCCTGCTTTTTAGGGCAATGTTGGGAATTCCAAACGGACCCGAAGCCTAGTGCAACTTCAATCCTTTCGCAACGACCACGAATTCTTCGTTGGTGTCCTATGTTGCCTTCTTCAAATTTGTTGTACGGTGTGGGTGGCACACGGAAAAAGTCCTTCACAATGGTCTTCAGCTTGGCTGGGCACTTTTCAGCTTTCATAGTTGGAAATTTACAATAATTGTCGCGCCTAGTGTTTTAAAGCAGCCCTGGTTTAATTAGTGTATTAATCCTGCCCTGCTCGGAACACCATTCTATGCTCCTATCTATCCGTTTTCGTTATTTCTGCCTGGACGTTTCTTCGGTCTTTGAGACCACTAGCAAAAAGGTTACTGCGTGCCTCACTCAACCAATGCTGGCTGCGCCTTCATTTCTTGGGTCCAACTTCCTCGGCAAGTTTGTGTCACATGCCGTCATCAACATTGCTTCTCAACTTATCCGCGTTCGAGCGGGTGCTCTCTACCTGTGGTGTCTATACGGGAAGGCTCTTATGAAACTCTTCCGTTTTTCATTTCCGCTCATTCGTTTCCATCCTCCATGTTGATCCAGGGGTAAGTTCATGTTCCCAACCAGCGACGAACTGCAGAAGGTGATGTTGATAATGAATTCCCGGCTGATTCTGCAGGTGGTGCCTTCGTTGGCCAACCTAACTTCCAGCTTTGCTAGAGCTTCCACTAGGCTGTACCGTCTTGCCTTGCAACATCTGCTTCCTTTCTCCTCTGACAAGCATTGAAGTCTGCTCCAATACCTACAGGTTACACTATCATCCATCTATGTAGTGCGTAGCAGCTGCATATGAGTATTCCGTTGATTTTTGCAATAACAAATCCTTTATGCGTGCTGGAAAACACTTCTTGGATAGGATATTTACCCATTACATGCATTGTAGATATTCCTGATTAATCTACCGCCCAATTAATGAAATGGACAGCTCTACAATGATTGAAATATCGCACTCTAGTTGTGTTGTTGACTGCAACTTCAGTTGCTGCGCAACGTCGCAGTGATTTATTTGGAAGATTTTCATTACTGCTTGCCAGCCACCAAGTTTTTGAATGCCGGAAATTTTCAGCTTACCATCACGTGGTCGTTGCTGCTATCCTCTTTGCAGAGCATGGACCTCGGTTGCTTCACACGATCTTCCTCATCGCATTTCCTGCAACAATTAGATCTGTCAAGTGAGTAAACTGGCCGTCCAACTTTAGATTTTCCTGCTTCGAGCAGAAATTGCCACCACTGCCGGAAGTCGTATCACCACCACCTGGTTAAGACTCTACGACTTTCTCAACTGGATTGTCATCAATTCCTCCCTGCGTAACAAATATTCACAATGCGTTAAACAAACTCGCTGTGGAAAATTGATTTGCATCAAAACAACAGCAAAGAGTTATGGAAAATTTTGAAATCTTTGTTAAAACCTAGTAATTGCAAACCGCGATCCATTACCTTCAATGGCACATTAGAACAGTCAGAGGACATCATTGCATGTAGATTTAATGATTATTTCGTCGATAGTATTTTGTCAATCAATCAATCGATTGATCTAGTAGATGAGCCAGACGAAATAAAACAGCCGATTAATATTAACTGTAGTTTTGAAAGTTTTCACCCAATAACGTTAGAGGATCTTAAATCTATTTGCTTTTTTTTTGAACAAAACGGCTGGAGTGGATAACGTAAAGGCAAGAGTAGTACAAGATTGCTTTAATGTCATCGGAAACAACCTGCTGGACCTAATTAATGAATCGCTGCAAACTGGGCACGTGCCACAAGTTTGGAAAAAACTATAAGGGACAGCCCAATGGGGTTGTACGCAAAGTTGACGTAGGACTACGTAACTATTTCGAAATAATCTACATATAAATCTATTCATATACATGTACATCATATCGTGATATGACTACCAACTGGATCATACATATTTCCCTCCAGATTTGATAAATTTGCCACGAGCTTGGCACGACTGCATTAAAAAGCCACTTGCTTGCGACAGCCGCTGAGTCATCATTCTAGCTGGTTGCTCGCCCGCGTACTTTTCTGCAGGGTACTTGCAACCGTCAGCTGTCATAGCAGTACTGGCCCATTGCCGCTCTGCACAGCTCCATGGCTGCCGAGCGAATGAAGAAAATTAGTAGTAGTAGTAAAATTGATCTTTATTTTCATTGTTTGTCTTATATACTAATTTAACATCTTAAGTGTTTCAGCCCATTGGGCTCTTCAGCTTTAATTAATTGTTTGTGTTTGTTGTGTTTAGAATGTTTATGTTTTATATGAAATATTCAGTTCAGCCCTTGGGGCATTGTTAGTTTAAAATTTGATAACCTACCTAATCTACAACTAAAACTACAATTTGAAAATCCTAGGGGTGGGGAACCAGATTCCGGATGATCTGGTGATCCGATGTCAGGCAGCGTGCCCTGTACCGATTGATAGACTCAC